>JAQMYM010000023.1:30249150-30267100 GCA_030014255.1 Parauchenoglanis ngamensis
TGTGAATGCGAGCGTGTGTGGCTGTTTGTCTGTGTCGGCCCTGTGGTGGACTGGCGACCTGCCCAGGGTGTACCCTGAAGTTACCGTTACTAATCTGGTTACAGTCTAGTGGCTAAGCAAGTCAACAGACTAGACAAAGCAAAGTACACAAAAACACAATAACAAAGCAATATAACAGCATAGGCTATAGGAATCAGTACCACATTCCACATACAGTGGATATTAAAACCATTTAATAGGTATTTTAAAAAAGTTTACACACCCCTGCAAGTTTTTGTGATGTTAAAAAAATCCTAAATAAATAGTGTCGGATTTTTTTTTCCACTTTTAGTGTGATAGAGCAAGCAACAAAATTCAAGTGGAAAACAGAAATGTTCTAGGGGAAAAATGAAAAAGACTACCAATAACCTGGTTGCATAAGTGTGCAAAAGTAATTATCACACACTCAATGAAGGCATTCAGATTAAGGCCAAATAAAGATCAGAATTTTCTGTACAATTTTCTTGACATTTTGTTTTTGATCAACTGCTGAAGCTATTGTCCTCAAACAGCTTAAAAGCATGTACAGGATCGCACTATTGGACGGTATTTATCAAGAAAGAGTTGAGAAATAATTTCATTAGATGTAAAATAAGACATTAAAAGACATTAGATGTACCATGGAACACCGTGAAGTCCGTCATCAACAAGTGGAGAACATGGAGCTCCACAGTGACGTCACCAAGGACAGGACGTCCCTCCGAAATAGAAGAAAGGACAAAATGGAAACTTATCAAGCAGGTTGCCAAGAGACCTTCAGCACCATTAAAGGAGCTGCAGGAACATCTGGCAAGTACTGGGAACTCCCTGAATGTGACAGAAATCATTCTTCACTTGTCTGGGCTTTGGAGAGGGAAGTCCTTTCTCACAAAAAAACAAAACAAAACACCTAAGCCCACCTAAATCACCCCAAACCATCCGATAAGACCACGGTAAAAAAATTAGGTGTAGTTCTAAAAGATCTGATGGTGCAAACACAAGGCAGATTATCACGCAGCGTACCCAGGTGAAGCACGGTGGTGGCAGCATCGTGCTATGGAGCTGCTTCTCCTCAGCTGGGACTGGGGCTCTAGTCAAGATGGGGAGAATCATGAACAGCTCCAAAATCCAATTTATTTTGGCAAAATACCTGTAAGCCACTGTTAGAAAATTTAATCTTCCAGCTTTAGGAGAAGAGCAACGTTTTGGAATGGCTCAGTCAGAGCCAAGATCTAAATCCTACTGAAAACCCGTGAATGACTTGAAGAGGGCTGTGTACAGGATATCCCCTCACAATTTCACAGATCTGGAGCATTTCTTAAGGAAGAGTAGAAATAAATCAGCAGACGAACCTAAACTGGTAGATTCTTACTCAATCAGGTAAAGGGTATACACACTTGCGCAACCAGGTTATTGTAAGTTTTTTGTTGTTGGTTGCTATATTACATTTAACAATTTAAATTTTTATATCCATTGTATGTTTGCAAAGTGCAAGAACAGCATGGACCATCCAAAATAAGCACTTTAATGCCCAGACATTTTGACAGAGCATGTGTTCTGTGTGCCCATTAGAGAGCAGCACTCACCACTAAGGCTGTACCAAGTAAGTAGATCGCCATGCACTCAAATGTTAAATTCCTGGGACAGCCCGAGATCTTTTAGCTCAGGTTTCCTTCCTGCAGTCCTGAGGACCGACTGCCCTACACAATTTCAAGTTCTCTGCTGTCGGGTACACTAACGGACCGCTTGATAATTAGCAGCTGACATTTTGCCTGGTGCAATAATCCAATTTAGTCTAAATTAGGTCGATAGAATAATTCAAACATATCTCCATAGGATAGTAACATGGGAGTCTGTCTAGCGGGAATGATTTGCCTAGCTGGCAGTTTACATACATACAAATTATGATGAAAACTGAACACATAGATTTATGACACACTGTAACAGTGCATCTAATGAACACCTTAACCTCGGTTTACATCAACCATCCAATTCAGAAGTCCAAACAAGCCATAACTGAAAAAGTAGCAGGGAAAACAAGGGCATATAAATGGCAAACAATTAACACCGCTGTATCTTTCAGCTGTAATATCAGACCACGGCCTGGTGTCAGTCCTCATTACATTAAGATGGTAGATGTGTCTGCAGTAATGAACTGACTAAGCATTCGGATGAATTGGAATGTCAATCTCTATTAAGAGAAAACGCCACTGATACCATCCATCAGGAATCCCCTTTAGTGCATGTTGTAGTGATACAGTTCATGGCCTGAGGTCTTGGAAGTAATTCTTTGAGAGGAATTTATCTTGAAGAATGTCCAATTTCTAAATTGACAGCGTTTGTTTATTGTTAATTGTATAACTTGTTGGTGAAGGGAATTCAATTAAGGTTTAATCCATCCTACTGCTATGAAATACCGACTTCAGAATAAAGATTAAAAAGGTTTGTGTACTGTGTCTTGTGCAGTTTCGTGATAAACTAATTGAGTTTTTAATTACTAACAATTTCTGGACAACACAATTTTTTAACACATTTCTGACCAAGCACTTCCTCGGATATGAATGAATTAAATGGGGTCAATACTTTAGTTGTGTCTTCTTTTGGGAATATGTTTGGTCTGTGCACTTTACCACTGAGTGTCTTGTTGAGGAGAGTCGAGAAAAGAAATGGAATAAAACCGTATGAATGTTTTCTTATAAAACCCATTTGTTATCCTTGGCTGTAACATCTTTCCTAGAATTTAATTGGAGCTGTCAAAGACAGAGTTATTCAACTGTTTCTCTTAGAAACCAATCTTCAGTCAAAACAGAGCAAACAGATGTGCGCAGATGAGGCAGGAACAGGTGTTGATCATTAGATGGTTAGTGATGCTGAACAGTGAAGGGTCAGTGAAGGAAAGAGCTTTTTACTGTTCAAACAGTTTGTCTTGGTAGTTTTGGATAAAAGCCTAACTCACATGCAGTCAAGATCACCTGAATTGTGTTCAGATTGGCGAGCTGAGGCGATCGTTCCAGGCGAACGGGTTTTCTTTGAACTTTTATACTGGAACGTTTTTCTGTAAACATTACAAATTTAGCTAGCAGCATTCTCTGACGACATTAATCCTCTGGGCTACTAATAACAACCAAGCTGTCTTTTCAGAATTTACATACTTAATGCTTTAGCTTTATGTGATATATGTGAGTTAGCCTAAACTTACACCAGAGAGAGCAATACATAACGCAAAAACAATAGCCTACAAAAAAGAGGCTTTCAGAAAATATGAATGGAACTGACAGTTAACCGCTTAAATTTTTGCAAGAAGAGTTCAGCGCAGTGCAGTTCAATTTATTCAGTCAACATTGGAGACACCGGCGAGAGACACACATGAAAAAAGCTGAAGTTGCTCCAGAGATTTTAGAAACTTTTAGAAAAGATTTCAGAAAAACGAACTTTTTAGCCTTACGGCCATTTGTCTCTTCACACAGCGCTCTGGGTCAAATATGACCTGAGACTGTTAGCTATAACACAGATGGGTAAGGTGTTGTGTGCAAGTGCCTTTAAAGGTGAATTTATGAAAAAATATGCAAAAATTGAGAACATGCCTTTGGGCCCCAGAGGCAAAATCGAATGCTTACGTATATTTTATGGGATAACTTCAATCTGTGCACACATCTCTCTAGCATCTATGTTTGTTCACCGGGAACTACCTCCTCAGTCCGTTTGTGTGAGTTCCTAAAAGTTCTCAGTGAACTGTAAACTGAACTGAAGTAGCCTTTCGGATGAGAGGTGAAACGTCGTCAAGAACCTACAGAAGTCCAGTTGCCTTCGAGCCCTGAACACCACCCCGACCTGGATGACTGAGAACCTACACAGACAACCTACAAAATGTTCGCAAACGTTTGCCTGTGTTTGCTAATTTGAACGCACCTCTGGCTTCTCAGCTAACCTGCGTCTTTGAGCAAGGAGACCAATTATAAGGACACAGGAGCGTGATAATAAATCTCGATTCTCCTTTATAATGAGAGTGATCAGTTATATACATCTATGACTGTTTAAGTCGGTGATGAACAAATTGAAAACTGGAGGTTATTTAATAGAAAATTGATTGTCTTTCCCAAGACCCCCGAACACACACACACACACACACACACACACACACACACTCCTTTTGAAACGATTTAGCCGATTTACATAATTGGACTTTTCAGCATTCATTTAGGATTATTTAATCGTGAAGCCTGGTGACTAAAAAAACGATGATAATTCATAGCTTTCAGGTAAGCAGGCAAGAGGAGGATGTAAATGCAGGAGATTTATTTTAAAAAAACACAGGCAAATAAGTCCTGTCCTAAGGCAAGAACAGGGTCGAACAACAGGCAGTAGTCAAATCGCCAGGCAAAACAGGAATAGCAGAGAGCAGTCTAAGGCAAACTCAAAAAGGCAGAAAAGGACAAAATACATGGCAAACAGGTAATTCACATGCTAAAGCAAGCTCCAAGTCCAAAAAAACAGGTAATCCAGAATAATGACAGCAGGCTTGGCAAAATCTGTGAAAACACAAGTTAAACGCTTCACAACTAACTAACCGAACAAAGGAGCTTAAATAATCTTACTGACACAAAGTAAAAGCAGAACAGGAGGAAATAATCGATAATCAGGGCCCCGGGAATGCTGGGAAGTGTCCTCAATGGCCATGCGTGTAGTCTGCTGAGTCCGTGGCACTCGGAGACAGGGAAGCAGACGGCAGTGATGATGTGGCAGTAACCAGAATACTGCCGTGTGAAGAACTCGCAAGTCTCACATTTACCCTCAGGACTCCGATACCATTCTGCCTAAAGAGGATTCAGGGAGAACGGTGCAAAAATAGCTAGCCAATTCCTTTCTTACTTAGGCATTCAATGTGTCATTTGTTACCTGCTTAAATGAGTTCTTAAAAAGAAGTAAACGTATTGCATGGCAAAAGCATCGATATTTAATAAATCAATGACAAATCGCCAGGAATGAGCGAGTACGCTGGTGTGCGTCCGCTGGTCTGAGAAAGCAGGTGATCATTAAACATGGTGGTACGAGTTGTCTGTCCTGTTATTAATGCCAGGGCTGTAGAGATGAAGGTGCTCGAGTTAAACTAGGCGTGCATACAAACACCAGCGTAACTATAGCAACTAATATACAACGAGAACAGAAAATGGAATCTTTTATAAAAATAAAAATTCACATAGTACAGCATTACAACTTTAAAAGAATTAGTATACTGCATGTATTGCTGTAATTATTATTTGAAGTTTCCTCAGTTGCAGACTACTTTCCTGCTGTTATTGGACATCAGCTGTTCCTGGACACTTGGACACTGATTTGTCATTTGCTGCTGGACGCATGCCAGAAAGCGCTTTATTACGAAACTGTTGTGCTGTTCAAAATAGTTAGCAAACATGATCAGAGGACAAGCCTTCAGAATGAAACCCACTTATAATTCTGTCTGGCTGCTATACTGATCAAATGTAATACACAATATGGGCAAAAGTTTGTGCACCCCTGACCATCACACCCATATGTGCGTGTTGAACGTCCCATTCCAGATTTATTCCCCGTGCAGTTATAACACGCTCCACTCTTCTGTTCGGCTTCCCGCTAGACGTCGGAGCGAGGCTGTGGGGATTTGTGTTCATTCAGCTACAAGAGCGTTAGTGAGGTCAGGTGCTGATGTTGGGATGTCGAGGAGGAATAATGCAATTAAGTGAGAGATGCTGCTTTAAAAAACATCAGTTAAACGTGTCATTTCTCAGCGTCTCTGTGTGAAGTACTTAACTTAGCAGGAAGTGATCGAGTGTTACCTTAGTAGTTCCTTAATAATTACCACTCAGTGTAATAAACTACTATGTTGACTACAGTGTAATGATATGGTAATTAATATTAAATTATTATGCTATAAAAAACAACAATTTTAATGAATAATTATTGAGGCACTACTGTGATAACACTTAGCAAATTGCTTCTCTCTCTGCTGAGAGAGATCTCCTGAGATTCCCGTGATCCTGACCCCTTCTGCTTCCCGGACCTGCCTGATCCATCCTGATGTCCTACTCCTGGTTGGAGTCATCACTTGAAAACCGCTTGCTCCTGTTGAGGATGGCACCATATGAACTGCCCCAACATACAGCTAGAACTGTGAAGACTGCGTTGGACGGCTGTTACAATGGTTTAGGCCTACAGTTGCCATCATAATTCTAGGACTGCAATTGCCATGAACAGTCTTGCACTTAGTTAGTTAGTACTCAGACGTGTGTGTTTGCGCTACATTTATACTGGAGAAGAAGATATTACTCATCTTTGCTGTTAGCCAGCGACACCCACTGCGGCTGCTGCTGCCTTAAATTCCAGCGTGAACTGGCAGTTGTGTGCTTAATTTCTATTGGCTAATTGGTCCTTCATTCAAAGATGGAGGGGGATGCAGAAACAGAAAATGTTTGCAAAAAAACCTCAGCTACCAGGATGCACGCTCAAGACACGTAACTATTACCCTCTATTGTGCTATCTGTGAACTTGACTAAAATGAGGATTTATCTCTTTCTGCAAAATCAGTTCATTAAGATTTAACACAAGCAAGATGACCAGTAAGAGTTATGAGCTATACGAACCGCAGTAGAGCAGTAAAGCTATAATTCAAAGTTACAATTATGCTGTACGCACAGCGAGACAGACCTGACTGATTATGCTACTTTATTGTGTATTCCATCAACATAAAGTTATGATTAGTGGCATCTATTTAAACATGCAGTTAAGCTGTTTGGAGAAGAGCCACTGTTCCATTCTGCAGAAGATTAATTGTTGCCTCTGGCCTTGAACTGGTAAGGCTAACTGAGACAACCTGGCCAGCAGAACACTGTTCATAAATCAAGCTAAACGGATCGATATTTCTGTGGACCGTGGAGGTAACTTACAGTCATTCCCGTCCCAGGAAAGCCTATTAAAAACTGGGAATGACTCACAACTGATGGAGACTTGAACTTATTCTCTAACCTGTACTTTTATAGCCATGAGGTGGTCAATATAATATTAATCTATATTATTGGGGTTTTTGCTAATAATAAAAAGATCCTTTAGCATACACAGACTTATAGCAATAAAGCTGTTAACACGTTGACACTTCAGAGCACTAAAATGGAAGGACTAGCAATGAAATTACATAAATGGCTACTATGGGCTTAAAATCTGCCTAATTAACTGAAGGATGTTGAGAGCTGTCTGTGCAGCTAGGCTAAAGCTGCTGCATGTAGCAGTTGTGGCCTCGGAAGCCCTCTCTGGTAGCAAAATGCTATTATAAGCTATATGTGGGAGAGCATTTCTAGCAACATTTGTACCTTCTAGTAAAATCTGTCCACTCGGTGGCCATCTTGGCATTGTTCCCAGGCAGTTATTTTCAGTCATGCAAGACCAGGCTCTTATCTACTAAATAAGAAATGGATCCATGGATGGATACAAGATGAAATGGCTGTTAAAAACGACAAAGTGGTGTGAATAATATGTGACCCTTGGCACCAATACGTGATCTTGGGCTTTTTTTCCCCAAGTTGGTTCAATATGAGACGCTCAGTTCGATATTCCTCATTAAATTCCTCTTATATTACATAAGGTGTCATGAAGATTTCAGCTTTATCAAGCTCACATGGTTTTTCTGAAAAAGTAGCTTCCTATTTATCTTGAATCAGGATAAAACAGGGCTGTTTGGTGAGCCGCTAGCAAATTAGCATATTAGCATATGAGCTCAGGAAAACAGTAACGGCTCCCGTCAGCAGTAAACAGGAACCGGAAAATTCCCCCCAAATATTTAAAGTATGATGTAAAGGAGAGGCTTCGTAGGTTCCTGGTGAGTAGTGGATGGAAATTTGGATTGATTTCTGCCAAAATGTGTAGAACTCTGCTGCATTCACATGATCCTTGGATGGGCCCATTTCTCAAGTCGTTCTTCCGACTTTGGTGTGTTTATATGCTTTTAAGGAGTGTGTAAAGCTGTATGTGATCTGAGTTTGTCACACCACAGAAAAATGTGTTATTAAACACCCAACCAAATTTGAATGATTAAAAAAATCGCAAAATATACATAATTAGGTTTTAAAATCGTGAAAAATAAGCAGTATTCCCTTCGCTGTGATGCTGGGGGCGTGTCTGCTGAAAGAGCCGAAACCACGCCCAATAGTGCCAAACCACATCCAAGCATACTTGTTCACTATATTCAACCACCACCTGCGTACTGAAAAGCCCAGCAGAAACCCCACAAACCTACCCTGTCCATATGCTGTAGGAGTCGCCTGAGAAACAAAATAGCACCATTTCGGATCCAGAGGGGCCGCTGCATGCTAGTGCCACACCGCCATCTTGGACAGGAAGCAAGTTTAATAACTCACAAGCGAGTGGGAAAACCACCGATGCTAATGTGCTCCAATATTCATAAGTTGTAGTGTTAGGGGAGGGGTTATGCTAATTAGGTGGCTAAGTAATCTGTGGTCCAGGGGTTTCTGTCAGAAAAAATGGATGTCATTAGAAAACATCTTTTTATGTGTCATCAACAGGAGGGTTTATTAAACTTTACTGAAAGGAAATGAAAAATGCAACAGGTAACATGGCAAATTATCGCTTAAATCTTACTGTCAGCTGTAGATGTCCCGTTTATATTGGTGGCTGCCTTGACTTTGTGTTATTGACACGCCCCTGATTTGGAAAGTCAGGGCTCGAGGAAAAATACAAGCTCCTGAACTGTAATCAAGACATCATGGTGCATTCAAGTGCTCTCACCTCATGATTATTACACAACTTGAAGGCAGTGTTATACCACAAACCGCCACCCTTCATCACCCTTCTGTGCCAATCTATAAAACTGGAAAACATGGCACAACACACACACACGCACGCAGAGCTAATTCCTTGCTAATTCAGTCCAGGCAGTGATATGAGACAGAACTCAGTGATGGAGAACACAGGACTCAGTCTCTACAGAGAGCTTTGTGATTTTGACAGCGCAGCTAACAGCGGAATGGGAAATAAAAAGCCCCACGGTTCAGCGAGTCACACCAGTGAAAGTTTGGCTAGCGAGCGAATGTTTGCTTTCCATTTTTAATCCTGTCATTCTAACGCCTTCTATAATCATTCTAATGCACAACTTTTGTTTTGGAGCACACAGACACTATCATTGTTGTGTTTTTATAATGTTGAATGTTTTAATCAGTTAAAAAGGGAGACCTAAGTTCAGGCATTTCTTACTTTTGCGGTATGTATTGTGTCAGTGAGACACCAGCTTATCGTGTTGAACTGAATAAGATTGTTGTGTATCATTATACCCCAGGGTGCTGTGCATGTACGTGTACGGAATATAATAAAGGAGCACAGCCTGTTCCTGCATGTATTTTAGTGCAAAAAATCTAATCTTAAGACTGCATCGACGTGTATTTGTATTTGTTTAACTATGTTAAAGAAGTCTAAAGCCATTTTACACAGCTGATACAGCCCATAAAGGAGACCCGTCAATATGCCAGCTTTGGTTGTTTACACTGAACTAAACAAAGCCACCCCAATGTGTGTTTTTACATAGCGAGCCGGCGTTCCAGAACCAGCGGTGTGACGTGAAACACAACAGAGCGTCAGCGTTTAGTGTACAAATAACAACTAATGCATCAGAAATTTGCATTCAAAACAAAAATGGCGGGTAAACTGAGCGTTGAGGTGCTTTTTCTAGCCGCGCACATTTATACCACTTTTCATACACAAGCACAGTTTCTGAGCATCGAGTTTGTGTGATCATTCGAGGGGAGAATTGAAGAGAAGTGGGACAGGGTTGCTGCAAATTTAAGACTTTTTAAGACAACAAAAAGAGAAAAAAAATGTTGCTACATAAACAACAACAAAAAAGTGTACTTCTTTCTTTATTCATACGTGTGTGTGTGTGTGTGTGTGTGTGTGTGTGAGAGAGAGAGCGAGAGAGAGAGATACTAATGTGCTGGTCTCAGAAAGAAGAATGTCAACGTCACACTCGTGTCCCGCCATCCCGCCGTGTGCCTTTTACACAGACGTTGATTCCTGCTTTGTTACTGCCAGTCGTTTTCTGGCTCGGAGGCGTTATGAAATGACCCCCATTTCGGATTGGGACGTTGCGGAATAAAGGCGCAACATTCCCGCCTTGAATAGGCTGTGTAAAAGGGGATAAAGAAAGGTTTAATTTTTTTAATTAATTTTTAATTTTTTAATTTTTAATCTAAACTGCTGTTAATCAATGCCTTGAAATGGATTGTTTTGGACTATTATAGTATCTAGAACCGTTACAGCAACACCAACAATCATAAGCACATAGAAAAAATAAAAATACCCTACACTGCCAGTGGGCTAATGAGTAAGCACCTCCACTGAATCAAGGACAGATCTTAATCTGTGGCATTTGGGGACTAGTTTGAGCTGAAAATTAGCGGGAATCCCAGCTAATAACAGCAGACTCAGCAGTATGATCACCCGTAAGTGTATTCTTGGCACCCAAAGTTCACAGAGAGCTGAAGGCAGCACAATGATGAAAGAGTTATGCTTTCATTCATTCATCTTCAGTAACAGCTTTATCCTGCTCAGGGTTAAACACCTGGCATGAGAATTCACACACTTTCACACACTCATTCACACTTAGAGGCAATGTAGCGTAGTCAATCCAAATCCCCGTATGTTTCTAGGAGGGTGAGGAAACCAGAGAATCCAGAGGAAACCCATATGGAAAGGAAAGAAAGTATGCTAGGAAAATGTAGCTACAACGGTCTGCCTCAGTAATGTTGGTCCAAGAAGTGCATGAGAATCACGATTCAATACATAGACAAAAAAATTCTGATTCCTATTTTATGAAGAATTGAGCAGCCTGAGTTACGCGCACTGCTTTAGCCATCTCACTATTTAGCAACGAGTCACAAAGTCACAGTGTGAATAGCTTCCACTGAAATTGCAAACTAACAACGTGTAATGGAAATACATGAAATTTGAAAAAAAAAAAAAGCTCTCAAATATCACAATAAAGTTTATATACTCACATGAGGTGGTTTTTCAGATTCAATAAAGCAATATTTCACAAAATTGAAACGGAAACACGTTTTTTGAATTTAAGTCACATAACATAAAGAGGCAGTGGATGCGATCAAAATGGCCGTGCCAACACTTATCAGGACTCGGAGCGCTATTGCCATGTTTAATTGGAATGACTACCGTGAGAGGAGAAAACCCAGTGTTAATCACAACACATCACTCAGAGGAAACACAGACCACCGCAACTGTGTTTTCTCCACTTTTTTAAAAAATCGCTTCTATTTTGAGGAAAACTACAATGGAAACCACCTAAACATAATGTCAACACCTGAAAGTAATTAGAAATAACTGCCTACAGTGCTATGACCAGTAAAAACAAACTTTACTTTCTCTCCAGACATGAACAGTCATTATCATTTTGTCACAAAAAATAAAGCTGAAAATGGAATGATTTGAAAAGTGTAAATGATATGCCATGATGATAATCCCGGTGCTCCACAGGACATCGTGTGTAAGCTGTAAGCTGTACACACTCAGTAGCTAATGATCTAAGTTAGGATAGGTCATACTGTGTTTTAATCAATTACCTTTGATGGGTTTGCTGGTTCATGACAGGTAGGTTAATAATGAAAGACACAGCAGGACTCTTCATTTGAAGATTTTGCTCTCTCATTTCATTTGCCTTGCCGCTCTCTTTTCTTTTAACAAACCCTTCGAGTGTGATTGGTGCTCACTAACGATCGCAAGGGGTTTTGGGTCAGAGCTCGCTGCAGAGTCCGCTGTGATTCAGGCATCTCCAAAGGGTGCATGTGAGAATCCATTTGGATCCGTAAACGAGAAACGGGACATCCTACGGCTTCACGGGCATGCACAAACGAGGTCCGTGAAGCCGCAAGTGCGCCGCTTGGGACGGCTCTGCTACACCATTTTTTGAGTATTTCATCCTTTCCTGATTTTTTTCTTTTTCATTTTTAACAAAACACCTAACACACTGCAGCTTATTGTATTGTGTTCTAGTATCTCAGTATCATGAAAAATTTCCCAATTTAGATTATCTCCTAGATAACATGATTGTGCTTCATCTACGGCATGTCACGCTGTTTGTGATTGTCCGTGTGCGTATAGGTTCCTCTTTGAGACATATCAGTAATCAATAATGTTGAAAAATCTGTTTCTCAACCTGACCGACTTCTGAGAAAACAGAGAAAAACTGATCAGTGGATAAAAATGTCTCTCGGTTCAGATTAATACCAAGACGGAAAACCTGCACGGCACGTTACTGATCATTACACTGTTAGAGAAAAAACATTCTCCCTTTCTGTAGTTCACCAGTTCATGTTTCTACAACTCTGAAGTTGGAGGATTCGATGGTTTTCCACTGGAAAACTTTGTTATAATAATGACCTATTTCAAGTGTCCTAGATTTCCCAAAGCCTCTCTCGGTATTGTGCATCTGTAATGCAGGTGATGGTGATTTATGACTAAGAGTGCAGGATGTGGCTGAGATTTGATAATTTCCCCATGCCCTTCAGCATCAAACACACCGGGGAGATAAGGGACTGGAAATATTGGCTGAAAGTATTAAAAGCTTCTGTGTGTGTTCGGGTATGTGCACTGGTTTTGTGACTGTAACAGAATCTCAATTTTTCAAGGAGGCTTGCACCTATGTGCACTGGCTGTTTTCTTTTATCCTCTTGACTTTTTTTCCTTTCTATAAATAAAACCCAAAGGCCACTGTTATTTTTACCTCTTCATCAGGTACAGTATATTGGGCAGAATAATTAATTATTCTGCATAGTGCATAGTTCCATGGCTTTGTGAAACATGATACCTTTAAATGTTACAGGCTCTATTGTCTACTTCATTCCTGAGATTTGTTTCTGAGCAAATGAAGCAGATTGGTGGGATTTCACTGCTTAGTGTAAAATATGATGTAAAGAAGCACATACTGTTATATGAGAAAATGTAGTGGTGTACTTCTAATTATTATTTTTTATCTTTTTTTAATTTTGTTACATATCCTACAGATGTCCCTAATATGTCAGATTTCATATTTTATAAGGATAAAATAAGCAGTTTGAACCAGGGCTGTACCCAGGTCTTTCACCACTGTCATTTCTTTCTATTCCTCTCCAGAGGCCTAATGCCGCGAACACTGGACAGCCAAATCACCATGGAGAAAACACCCAGCTACTTTGTGACGCGTGAGGCTCCACGCCGCATCGCCAGTATGTCCCAAAACACCAAACTCATTGTGGTGGTGCGAAATCCAGTGACACGAGCCATCTCCGACTACACGCAGACACTGTCCAAAAAGCCAGACATCCCTAGCTTTGAGGAGCTCGCCTTCAAGAACAGGAGCCAGGGTTTGGTGGACACCTCCTGGAATGCCATCCGCATAGGCATGTACATCCTGCACCTAGAGAACTGGCTGCAGTACTTCCGGCTCGCACAGATCCACTTTGTGAGCGGCGAACGACTCATCACGGACCCAGCTGGCGAGCTGGGCCGTGTGCAGGATTTTCTGGGACTTAAGCGCATCATCACAGACAAGCACTTCTATTTCAACCGAACGAAAGGCTTCCCCTGTTTGAAGAAGCCTGAGAGCAGCAGCACTCCTCGGTGCCTTGGCAAGTCCAAGGGCAGGACACACGTCCAAATCGACCAGGAGGTCATTGAGCAGTTGCGTGACTTTTATAGACCTTTCAATGTGAAGTTTTATGAAACGGTAGGACATGACTTCAGATGGGACTGAGGTGGTACACGTTCTCAAATGATGAACGAGTCATTGGATCAAATCTGTCAGTCAGATCAGGCCGTTGAATAAAAACAGAAAACCTCAAAGGACACCTTAAACAGATGAAAGACCAAATGCTCTTAAGATATTAAACTAGCTTATTAAAAGATTCTACACAGGCAAAATCCATAGCTATTCGTACTGTAGCTCAGGACACACTGTGCCATCCACTTGAAATCCTTTACTACATTTAGGATTGACACTTGCTCATTAAATCAAGAGAATAACACAGAAGCTGTCATTTGGTTTCAAAGCACTTGTCATGCACAGCACTGTGTCTGTTCACTGTCCTCCTGTTACTATTTAAAATACAAAAAGCGTGTCATCTTGTTATGAAACTGAAACCCATACAGCATACAACTGCAGTGTGTTATTAAAATGGAAAAAAAAATTAAACACAGCCTCAAGAAACTTAGGTTTAAGGCTATTCTTACCGGAGCAATTGATTAATTAAAGGTTTTATTATCCTGACAATGGG
The DNA here is from genome assembly GCA_030014255.1 of Parauchenoglanis ngamensis. Taxonomy (NCBI): domain Eukaryota; kingdom Metazoa; phylum Chordata; class Actinopteri; order Siluriformes; family Auchenoglanididae; genus Parauchenoglanis; species Parauchenoglanis ngamensis. The sequence continues at coordinate 30,263,469 of JAQMYM010000023.1, forward strand.
AAACAGCACACATCTTCTGAGTTTGGTTAACAAATTGGCCATGTTTGACTTACTTGTGTGGAATTATGTCTTTTTTTAATGTGTATGTAATTTTTTGTCTCAGCAGATATCTCAAAACCACATGCTATCAGCAGATGTTTTGCTTCTGATACCAGATGTGAGCTTCAAAGGAGATTGAAACCCCGTCACACCCATGTGGGATCACTGGGAAAATTCTAAGGGTTTTTTTCCCCCTTTTTAAGCTAGTGAGAGAATCCCTGTGGACCATCCAATTTAGTCTCAAGCTATGCCAATCTTTGTTCAGGAGACTGGTTCTGAGTAAACCATTCCTCTAATAGATCACCACTCCCTATTAAAAGGTCAATTTAGAGGTTTTAAAACTTGACTTCTTTGTCCTGTTACAGGATGGCCAAACAAGAGATTGTGTTAATCTACTGTCGTGCTTTGGAGCCAGAATAATTGAATTAGACACTGATATTAATTAGCAGCTCTGCAGATTGAGCCTTGGATCTCTAAAATGCCTCTGAGTCTTCCTTAAAGGTCTTCTATCGATTTGATATGATCATGGGGGAGGCAACAATGTAATTACTGCTACAGGCCAGTTTAACCTTCAGAGTAAATACCAAGAAACAAACAGGCCATGTTATAAATGTCATGAACTTTGAGCTTCTCAGGAGCAACTTGAACCTCTGCCTTATTAGGCTACATCAAGCAAAATGACATATGAAATGATGTTTTCACTGCTATGTCTAGTGCACAGCCTTATACAGGAGATGCAGAATAATAATAATATCTATGTATTGCAATACAATACAGCCTTGTGTGCAGCCTTTGTGTGCGTATGTAGAAGTTTAAACAATTTAAATAAGTTGATCTGAAATCACAAGCAAGCCATGGGTTAGTTCCCCCGGTCCCGTTCAACAGGATCTGTGGTTTGTTTGAGCACTAGTATTTCCAGATATGTTGTTTTCTTGCCAAGCACCAATAGCAAAACTTCCTCATCATGTCTTCTCCATGACAACACATGGGTATCCTATCAACCTCTGTAACCCAGGCTGTCTGCCTCCGACTTGTACTGCTTGAGAAGTTATTGTGACAAAAAGGTTAAAAAAACAGACATTTTATGGTTTCATAAGTATTCAGACCCTGAGTCAAAACTTGGCAGAATCACCTTTGGCTGCAATTACAGCTGCAAGTCTTTTAAGATGTCTCTATCATCTTTTGCACATCTGGATCCTGATATTTCTACCAACTCTTCTTGGCAAAATTGCACAAGCTCTGGAGACTGTTGGTGAACAGCATCTTTAAGAATTGCCTCAGATACGCAATCAGATTAAGGTCTGGGCTTTCAGGTTCTTGGGTTTGAACAGCTCCAGTGTAGTTTTGGCAGCATTCTGAGGGACATTGTCCTGTGGGAAGGTGACGCCGATGTCATCCAGGTGACATCCACCCCAATGTCAAGTGCGGAAGTGGTTTTCTTCCAAGGTTGCCCTATATTTGTGTCCCTGCTGATGAAAAATGTCCCCACAAGATGCTACCACCACCATGTTCCACTGTAGGGATGGAGTTCCCAGAGTGATGAGCAGTGTTCGGTTTCTGACGTAGGGCTTCGTCTAGCCTATGGTTGTCCTGTGAACAGCTTTTCCCAGCTGAGCTGTAGATCTATCAAGCTTCTTCAGAGATACCCTTTGTCTGTTCTGACCAATGCCCTCCTTACCTGACACCTGACAGTGACACAAAAGTCACTGACTTTTGGTGAACAGCCTCCTTTAGGCAGTCATGGTTGATTTAATGGTGATTAAATGTTCAAAGCTTGAGATACAGAAACAATGAGATAAACAAATCCTGACTGTCCAGCTTCAAGATGCTGTTTGTTTACATGAGTTTTTCAAGAAATGGTGGAATCTTTCAGGAAGGGTTGTATTTATATTGAGATCATGTGACACTTTATTCGCGCACCACTAATTATGTCTCTTCTGATGGCAACTAGTTGCACCAGTAATACTACAGGATTTTTTTTTATTGTAAATAGTTTTGCAAAAAATATATGTAACCCCATCCCCCTCCCCCCAAACTTCAATATTATGGACTATTTAGTGTACAGAATGTTCCCAATTACATCTGTTTCAGTTCCAAGCCACACTACAAAATGTGAAGAAGTTGTAGTGGAGTGAATACTTGTGCAAGGCACTGTACACTTTGCCAAGTGTTGTGTCAGCGCCTTTATATTCAGCTGGATGATGCACACATTTCCAACTGATCAGCCTTTCTCAGCCTCACCACTAGTGAGACCATCAGTGTCTGAATCAGAGTCATTAATCTCAACCTTCTGCATAGGCCATTGCATCCAGTATACGTACCGTTTTCTTAGTTCTTAGCTTCAATACAACCTCTGGTGTACATAAGGTTCCAGTTAATACACTGGGGTAGCCCAGTCACTTGCTTGGGCAATTATACCACAAACTGGGCTAGGCATTCAATTAGCTGTGTTGAGTAGAAGATCCAGCTTCAGTTCCACTAAGGCAATGTTATTATCACTCATTATATTATTATCATTATATTATCTGCTATTATCAATCGACAGCATTCGATTTCACCACTGCTGCTGAGGGGCACTCCGGTGTTACTCTCTGATTAAAACAGAGCTCTCTTTATAGCTCCAGGACAACACTATGTTTACAGCAACATCTGAGAAGACATTAACAAAGAACATTTCACCAGCTGTTTTTACCATCTGCCTGAAGCTCACCAATATTACAGAATTTAGGATTTGATGAAATATTAGCAAACTGTTTTCTTTTTTTATTATTCAAAATTCTGAAACTTACTAATTCAATAATATACATTGAAATGAGCAAAATTAAGCTGCTGCTATGTGGACCTTCTTGGGTACTTTAATGCATATATGTTCATTTCAAATAAGATGAAAATATTGTGTTTGGTTAATGGGACATGGTTTTAATCCATAATTCGATGCATCATTAATATTTGGGAAAATTAGAACTTTTAGATTTGAAGTTTGTGAAAATTCCAGTGTAGTTACAAAACAAGCTAAATTGAACTTCATATTTCACACTGAATCATAGTAAAAGGAATTAAGCAGATCGAGGAAAACACAAACCCACAAATGGTGAAAGACTTGAATATGAATGCCATTGAAATATCTCAAAGCAGGTAAGGTTTGTTGAGGCTCAAGTGTCAGATCTAGACAAAACAGTTGGTGTTTATTTCAGAACATGAACTACATTAAGTAGGTTTTAAGACTGGAAGGGATTCCTTTTTTAATTTGAATAATAATGGGAGCAGTAATTGTAAAATTCAAAACAATGAGATTAGATATAAACTACAGCTGCACAGTTAATCATATTTAATCATTAGCTCAATTTTTATCTTATTCAATTTATTAAAAAAACAGACTGCAATATTGGTGATCTTAGTTTATAGGTAAATGGCATTTATTGAGATCCCTATTCATTTGTTTCGAATGCCTGGTGGTATTTTGTATGTTTGTTCGTTCGTTCATTCATTCATTCATTCATACTTTCACTTATTTACCTACACACGTGGACAAAATTGTTGGTACCCTTCAGGCAATGAAAGAAAAACTCACAATGGTCACAGAAATAACTTTA
>JAQMYM010000023.1:30268625-30287944 GCA_030014255.1 Parauchenoglanis ngamensis
ATTTCTGTGACCATTGTGAGTTTTTCTTTCATTGCCTGAAGGGTACCAACAATTTTGTCCACGTGTGTATAATAGATATTTTAGTGTAATGGAAAGTACACAGTTAGATGCACAAATCAGTAGTAGCCTGGTATCCACTTGTGCTTTGCAGCACTGCAAGTGAATCAACTCCCCTTGAGAGCAAATATCTAAAGCTAAGTACTGTGGTGTTTTATTCACATCAGTGCTTAAAAGGTGCGTCAGCTGTGGCTCCAGGCCAACTCCGTTCAGGAGTCATGTTTTCTTTTCTGCTTTTCGTTAATATGCCCTCATTATTAAAAAACAACTTGTGTTTTTTAAACTAATTATATAAATGCAGTTCTATCAGAAAAAGCTGCTTCATTCACTTGAATCTACTGGAGACTGTTTGTTATGAGCCATACAAAGGCTAACACTGACCCCTGATGCACTGCCCTGCCCTGGCCACACTAATGACTCACCAGAATATCCACAGGTCATAAAGCCCACGTTCTGTCTATCACATGCATCCACACTAAACACGGTATATAATTGCCATGTTAAAAGCACAGCCCGAATCTTCCCTCAGTTTTAGACAAACTTCAACTGTGTTCAAGGTTAACAGGTTCCAGCAAAATCTCCAGCCCAAATGCATCCGAAAAACCACACGAAACACCTGAAACTAGCCCAACAACTCAGACACTGGAAAAGTCAGACACATCTCAGACATTTAATGGAAAACAAGGCAACCGAGGTGCACACACATTTCTGATGTCTGAACATCATCCACTCTGTAATTACACTTTCACTCGCTTGATTTTTGCAAATTATCTTGAAAGTTTCTGTATATTTGCCTTTGTGGAAATTGATTAGATTAGATTTTGATTGATTAGATTATTTGCTATAATAATCTAATCTAAGCAAGATCTTGGAGGCAACAGAGTATTTTTAAACTAGCGCAATTTAAGGTTAAAACGGTCATCTTGGCAAACCTGTCATTAACTCTCCTGTTTATGGGAAACAGGGCAGCATGTTTCCTGCCCCAGAGGGCCTCCATTAGCAGTTGTTGCAGTTCTCATATTTGACCACCAGGTGCAAAAATAACTCTATGGAGCTACAGGAGCTAATCAATTAGAAAGGCGAGCAAATCAGTGAAACATCAGCTTATATCTGTTGAACAGCAGCATGTTTTTTTATTATTATTTCTGATCACTCAAAAGAGGTCATTAGTATTTCAGTGGCATTTAAAATGTATGGAGTGGTGAACCAGGACTTTATGAGGATTAACCTTAAACCCTAAATGTTAAATAGCACTTTGGATGAGCCAACACTGATTTTGAGGACCTTCCACTGACTTAATTATTTATGAGCCCTACATTTGAGCTCAGAAAGCCAAAGGAACATTTAGGGCTTTTTTATTTATTAAATAAATGCCGTGATTTTTGTAACAAAAAAATAAGAAATGCGACCAGCCAAATGTCTGCCCAAGGTCCCCACCAAGATCAAGATATTAAAACACACACACACACACACACACACACACACTCACAATATGTATAGTGCCAGAGCTGATAGGGGCAAAGTGGTGGATCTTCACACCATAACCCCATATCTCTGTGAAATGTGTTAATGAGGGAAAAGTAAGAGCAGAATGCAGCTAGCATGCGAGACAGCAGTGGAATCCAGCCCTTGAGGAATCATCCAGTTATAGCTTTTGCTGGAGTTTATTTATGGCTCAGCTTCGTTTGTGAAATCCTCACATGAATAGGCTAACCTTTGTGTGCCTCAGTCAGAACGCAGAAATATACCAGGTTTAAATTGTAGTCTAACACACTGATGCATAAACCAAATAGTTTTCATTTCGTTTCAGTGCCTAATTTCCCAACATTGACCAAAACAAGTATTAAAATGTGAAGGAATCTGTGAGATTCAAACATTCAAACACGCATCTTTTTTTCTTGAAAGCTATTTTAGGTGAATAGGAGCTACACATATCAGCCTGAGACGGTATTTCTCAATTAGCATTCAGGTTTCAGGCACTACAGCTGCCTCGCACGCTGCCGCAGTTTCCTGGTCAGGGCCAAATTGGTGTCCTGCAGCAGTTGCAGTATTGCGAGCTCTGACTGCTATACAGCGAGGGGCTGAGCCAGTGTCACCATGCTGTCTCACTTAATGAGCAGAGAGTCTGAAAAATGTCTGTTTTCATTGCATATTTGTCCATCCTTGTTAAAAAAAATGCCTTTTCACCTTAACACTAAAGCCTTATGTCTCAAACCTGGCATTTGACTCTCAGTATGTGGTTAAATGAAATGAATAAGGTGAGTTAACTGATAACTGGTTCATTAGAAATAATTAGATTAATTACAAAAATTAATTCAAGCTTACTTATATACACTATAATGTCACAAACACACACACACACACATACCTTGTCTGTGTAAATGTTTTCCATTAGCATGATTAGTGATTAATGTGATTAATTAATGCTTTGCCTACACCCTAGCATTATCATGAGTAATCTACAGCAAGAGTTTAAGCTTTTTTCTGTTGTTGTTGTTGTTTTTTGTTTGTTTGTTTATAAAAGCTGAGATTTTTTGATTGATATTTGGTCCCCAGTTTTAAACTCAAACGTAAATTATGATTTGATAAAAAAATTTTAATTGGGTGTTTTACTGTTTGCTGCTCAACAGGAAACAACATATCAAGTAACAGAACACTTTTCAAACAGAAACATGGAGGCTGTCAGAGATGATCTTCTAAGACAAGTGAGACAGCCAAAGTCTGTTCCATCTGAGTTCTTTACCACGTCTTGAAACATCCAGCTGATTTCTGTGAGGTTCACAATGTGCCGAATACAAGGATAAAGCTGCAACTAAGAACGTTTGAGACCGTTCCATTTTTTCCATATCTTCATTACACTAATTTGCAATGCGCAGCCTCTAGCTATCAGCTAAGCTGTAGGCCAGTGTTGGGTTGCTGTGTTTTTCTCACCTTACTATCCTCTCTCTGAGGCCAGAAACCAGAAGATAATGAGCAGACCGCATGATTTATAACATGCAACAGATTTCTCATTATGTACTGAAAAACCATGCCAGCACAGCTTCCACCTGCTTCAACAGGATCAGCATCATCAACTCCTATAAGCCTCTGAATGCAAAACAACGGCGTCACAATGACATTTTGTACTACAAAGCAACAGACTAAAAAACGAGCACGTTATAAAACACTGTGCTGGAAAAATTGCCTGATAAGCGCACGTGATCGAGACGCCTGCTTGTTTTCACTTCTGCTTGGTGTAGATTAGCTACATCTATCTGACAGGTCTCATGAAACGCTAATGAAGTGTGAGCTATTAAAGCGGCAGCACAACGGGGCAGCACAGCTTTGATGAAGATCAGCACTCAAACATCATCACGTAGTGAGAGGGAAACTCAATTAAAGTCTCACAGACATGTTACAGGACGCAGTAGTGTGCTAGCAATGAACCATAGCAATTAATCTTAAAGCTTCTATAGGCCTGTAATTCGGCCTGAACACTTTAACTAAACTGTCTTTACTTCTTGATAGCTAAATCACTAAAGTAGATGGTTTGATATAAAAACTCCGTGATTGCCCTGGGGTCTGTAATCGGTATTAACCAATTAAGGAACTTCTTTGCAAGCTGGTGGTCGTTCCTGCCTGTCAATTATTTGGAACGTGAAAAGGCTGTAAATGAAGCTTGTAGCGGAGCACTAGCTTTCAGGAGCAGATTGCCCTAGAGCTATTTCTCAAAATGACTTCCATGCAATATTTTCTCATACTGTATAACCTTTGTTTACATTCTTACACTACCTGACTTTTTTGTATCTGGATTTAGGTGGGTAATAATCTTACAGATTAATGCATGGTCACTGAACCAGGCAACAGTTTGCATGCTAAAACCGCTTGTCCTGTTTCACCTGTAATGATCATCCTACAATGCCAAGAGCTCTGATGGCTCTTTCTCTTCTTTCTCTACATAAAGCAAATAAGAAAAAAGTGTATGACTGTAATAGTCCGGTTGTACTGTCCCTCATGCAGCTGAATTTCCCCGTGTAAACTTACAGTAAAAGCGGCTAGTGAGCGATGCACTGAAGTCATCCGGGATTTGGACTTCATAGATAAAATAGCTGAGATGTGCTTTACTGCTCAAATATGTAGCTTGGTGAGTTCTGGTGTAAATTATTACCCTTCTACAGAATCAATCATTTTTGCCAAACAGAAACATTATAATTAACTGTCTTTATTCGCTATTGTGGGAAAACACTGAGAGTGAGGCAGGAATACAGCCTGGATGGGACACCGGTCCATCACAGCACCACACACACACACACACACACACACACACATAAAAAAAAACAATTTGTCTTATCCAATCACAAATTAGTTGCCTGGAGAAAAAAACAACAACATCAACAGTGCCATTTTTAATTCATCAGTTAACTTACTTAAGTCTCATTTAATCACATATTGAAGCAGGTTTGTGGCAACTTCACAAATAAAGTGGATTTAAGCATTAAGGGCTTTTATCCAACTAAGCAAAACAAATTCGATCTAATTCCACAAATCTCATCCTTCTAAGCAAGTCTTGATTTTGAATCTGATGTGTAACTGAGTGTGTAAAATAACAATATAACAATACTGGAAATTTATTGAATATGATGCTACGTGATGATACTATTGCACACAAAATGTGCCTTTTACAGTTAGGCCTAAAATACAATCTACAATAAGTGGCTAAGAAAATGATTTTACATTCAGTGAAATGTAAAATGTGTGGACTTATTGTGGATTTATTATAATTAAACTGTAAAAGAAATGGCACTAATAAAAAATAATTCAGAAAGTTTATTAGGAAACAGAACAGTAGTCCACCGGTGAACTAAAGCCAGCTTTGTGTCTAATCCTGGTCAATTCAGGCTAGTTTAAACCTGTGAAAAGAGATTAATGCTGGATTACACCAAATAGTTTTTCAAGCAATTTGAGCGCCGCAGACAAATTTCCAGTGTCAGAATAAAATCATGAGAGTTTTGATAGAGTTTGGTGTAAGATGCTCAGGATGACTTAGCATCAGTTAAGGCTGACACTTAAGTCAGTCCTTTTCTGGTCTCGACTTTCCAATAAAATCAGTATTATCTTTATCTCATTCGAATAGTGACCCTGCAAGACCTGCAGTGTTTGCAAAATCATAGATAATCGCTGGAAAAGTCATTTGGTGTAAGAGTGCCTTAACTTTGTGACTAATGACATGTTGTCTTTAGGTGTGAGAGGTCTTTTAAAAAGCTTTTCAGGGACTTCTAGTGTATGGATAACATAAGACAATCTGGAATGCGAAAACAGCGGTAACAGTGATGCTGAATGGACATTCCTAATTATCTCTATCCTTTCTCCACTGAAATCCGAGCCAGACTCAGTCTGCCGTTCACATAAGAATAATAACAGCTTTTATTTAAGCAGCTCTTTTCTCACCTCCGTGGTTCAGGTACAGCGCAATAACGAAATGTCAGCACAAACACAGGCACAAGCCAACAAAACAAACAGAGTAATTGGCAGAGTTGTCCAAAAGGTGTTGTCCTTGCAAGTCACAGTGCCAGTGATGACCAGCACCTCAACGACACAAGGCCTGCACGGCCACAGGGCCAAAGCCAGAAACCAGCAAGCTGTTCCACGTGAAGCGAGTACAGGCGCGGCGCGGCATCGGGAACCGAGTGACCTGACAATGGAAATTCTTCACCTTTCAGAAGAGAAGTGATGCAAACAGAAAATGCACATTTACACCCATTCACATACACACACACACACACACACACACACTGGCACATTTACATTTTTTATTTGGTACAGGCTTTTATCCAATGTAAAAAACATGTCATCTAAATGGCAGCGCAAACATCATCTGAACACTCTTTCTACCTGCTAACACCATAAATTTAAAAAGCTTTTGGAAAGTGTGATAGAAACTTTGCAGTTCATTCCAGACTTTAAACCTTCGACCCTATGGTCTGTAGGCACTAAGCTTGAAGAAGAAGCCATTATTTGTCACATATACATTACAGCACAGTGAAATTCTTTTCTTCACAAATCCCAGCAAGTTAGAAAGTTGGAGTTACACCACAAGGTCATGATACAGCACCCCCGGAGCAGAGAGCATTAAGGGCCGTGCTCAAGGGCCCAACAGTGGCAGCTTGGCAGCACTGGAGCTCGAGCCTCCAACCTTCTGACCAATAACTCAGAGCCTTAACCTTCGAGACACCGCTGCCCCAAAAGGTGCACCATTTCTGAATGTATTGAGATACCAGGTCGATTCGTGGAGCAGACACTTTAATTATAGGCCTATTTCAAATATTATATCTAATGGTAAAATTATTGAGAAAGTAGTTTTCAATCAAATCAGTAATTACTTGAACATTAATAGTTACCATGACATCTTCCAATCAGGCTTTCATCAACATCACTTCACAGAAACTGCTCTCATAAAGGTATTAAATGGCATTTTCCTGAATACAGACACAGGTAAATTAACCACCCTGGTACTGTTAGATCATTTGATGCTGTGGATTGTAATATACTACTAGACAGATAAGAAAATTTGGTGGGACTCACTTGACAGGACATATCTAGAAGACAGCTATTATTTTGACTTTATTGACACTAATGAGTCAGAGAAAAACCCCTGTGCCATATGGAGTCCCACAAGGATCAATTCTTGGGCCCAATTCTTTTGTTTAATCTGTAACTGCGTCCTCTAAGTCAAATCTTTCAATAATACAGGGTGGCCTATTATAGCTATGCACATGACACCCAGATTTATTAAGCTCTCTCATCAAATGAATTCAGTCCCTTTGGTTCATTATGTTTGTGACTTGAAGAATTGAATGGCAATTAAATGAAAAATTAATTTAATTTATTTCCTGTTTGGAAACAAAGACAAGGTTAGCAACTTAGCTCCTACCTAGACTCTGTGGCACTAAACACTTCAACTTATGTGTAAAATCGTGGTGTAATCATGGATGAGGATCTTAGTTTCATTGACCACATCAAGGCTGTAACCAAATCAGCTTTTTGCCACCTCATAAATAAAGCTAAAGTAAGAGACTTTGTGTCAAAACAAGATCTGGAGAAACGTATTCATGCCTTTATCTCCTGTAGTGTTGATTACCGCAATGCTCTCCTCACCGGCCTCACTAAAAACACCATTAGACGGCTACAGCTAGCTCAGAATGCTGCTCGTCATCTACAAGTCACAAAATTGTCTGGATCTTAAATATATCTGACATGTTTAATGAATGCAAACCTGATCGGCCTCTGAGCTCTGCAGGAGCTGGTCAGCTGGTGGTGCCTGGATCCGAAACTAAACAGGGTGAAATGGCATTTAGCCACCATGCTGCCCACTGCTGGAACCAACTGCCTCTGGAGGTCAGATCTGCTCCAACTCTAGCCATTTATTAAAATAATTATTCACCACTTCAACTGATCAGTTAGTTGTCAGTTTTATTGCGTTTAACTAGACTTTTTTTTTCCTGCTTAATTTCCTCTCTTTAAATCTGTTTAAAGCTTATAAAATCTTTTGTTTTAATTATGTATTTTCTCACCTTTAAAGCACTTTGAATGACCACAGTGTATAAAAATATATAATATATAAATATAAATATATTATATATAATAATATATAATATAAATTATAGGAATGCACTCATTCTAATCTGTTATCTTTCCAGTAACAGCTCATACACAGGGACGTGCTAGGTAGAAGCGCCACATAATCTAAAACTAAAAATGAATGGATTTTTTGGATTTTCTTGCTTAAGAAAAGTTTTCTGGATATTTTTGTTTAACCTTTAGGAGTACCGAGTGTAGCTTTCTGACATAGAAGTTAATTCTTGTTATCACTTACAGTACATTATAGCAGATATAAACAGTCATTCCCTCACCAGCTTGTCTTTCTTCTGTCTTGAAGTCAACAAGACAAAAAAAACCACGCTGTTTGTTATTGTACCAAACGACCTCACTAACGCTCCTGTAGCTGCATGAACACAAATCCCCACAGCCGCGCTCCGACATCTAGTGGGAAGCCGATCAGCAGCGTGGAGCGCGTTATAACTGCACAGGGGGATAAATCTGGGATGGGTGTTCAACACACACATATAGGTGTGATGGTCAGGGGTGCTCCTCAGCACAAGCATTTGGTAAATAGCCTTATGCAAAGTGACTTACAGAAGTGTTTTGAAGTCTCGGTCAGAACATGTCCTCATGCAGTACAAATTGTTTAATGCTAAAGATTACTATGAGGCTAAAACACTGATAGAGAGGAATTAGTACAGCAAGTCAAGTTGTTCCTGTGTTCTATTATTTTTTAATTGGTGATCATTTGAGTGCTTACTGAAGAGGCAGTCAGTGGCTCAGTGGTTCCGAGGTAGCTCATTCCTCCTGGTAAAACATAAGACTTTCTTGTACCTTGAGGGATGGTGGGTCATGGTGAGCTATTCTAGGCGTTTGAAGGGAAACTGGTGCAGATTAATGTTTTCGGTAGATTTTTTAAGCGAGTATCTGTGTTTAAATTTTGCGTTTAAATCATGTGTGTTTAAATCATGTAGACAGCTATGTGCAACTTCAGAACTAATGCAAGACAAATAATGTTAACAATTTAACCAAAATTTGTGTTAATATTTCTTATAATGAATATCTGCATAATGTTGTTTTATTTATTTTTTTTAGTCAAAACAAGTCCCCATTAACCAATTCCCCAATAACCTAATGCCCTAATTATCTCTGTTTGTAGTGATTATCTACATTTAATAACATGATACTTTAATGTATGGTGTTTATGTTAGCTTGGTTTTAGTCCTGGTCGGAATAGGCATTGGTTCATGCAGGTGAATTTATTTTACACAGGATACTTCAGGTGAGCTGATGTATTTGAATGTACAAAAAATTGCATTTATGCAAATGAAGCTTAATCTAATTCAATAAACATAACTCTTTAGACTTCATAAAAGCAAAACAAGTAAGCAAATAAAAGGTCATTTGCCTTTAGAATCTGTTGCTCTTAACTCTCAATATTATGTCTGAAGAGCTGTCACTGCCAGTGAAGCAAGCCATCATTAGGCAATAAAATCTAAACAAACCCATGAGAAAGGTAGCAAATACATTAGGTGTGGCCAAACCAGCTATTTATTACATTCTTAAAAAGAAAGAACACGTTGGTTGAGCGCAGGAAGACCACGGAAAACATCTGTGGTGGCTGACAGAAGAATTGATTAATGATTATGTTCATTTGTCATTGATGTTTTGATTATGTGATTGTGCCATGTGGGTGGAGCTTAAAACCTTGTTCAAAGCTGATACATTTCAGAGTGTGGTGGTCAAAAAAACAATGAGTTTAAGATATTTCAGTTTAAGTCGGACATTTTATTACAACATTGCAAAAGAACACATTATAGATGCAGTGTATCAAAAGATTTTATTTTATAGCAATGTTTATGAGTAATAGCATCAAATCTCCCTCTTTATGTTAACATATATAAATGTTTTATAATTATGCAATGAATATTATGACCAAAATAAAGATTTATAAAATGTTTGTTTTGGTTAATGTTAATGATTATAATAATGTTTTGGTTACCGATATTCTTTGCTGGCATGATGATTATTATATAAAAACATGTTGTGGCCACTCAAAGCAGTTTGATTTAAGTATAGTAGGACTAGCTGGATTTATAGTTTATTAACAGCTGTTGTTTTATCATTAGCAAAAAAAGGCATTTAGTGTGAAATATCTTGCAGCACGCTCCATTATAATGCTGCTGTAGCTACCACGCTATGAAGGACAAGAGATTTAAATTAATCTTTTCAAAATGTCTGATGCAATTTCTTTCCCAAAATTCAGCCCATCTCTATGGCCTCGAGCTGCAGATTGTGGAGATGAACGCTGGCAGAGCGTTCCAGCTGCTGAGTAGGAATGAGGCTTCACGTTTACGGATGTGTCCTTGTTCAGATAATAATCCGGATAGATGCCCTTTTGGAAATATCTCTTTCTGCATCACACTATTTAGTCAGGCTCTGTGTGAGATGTGGGCGCAATGGCATGCTCAAGACAGACTTGTCAGCTTCCTCCCCTCCGCTGCTCATTTTCCTGTGCTTCTGTTCAACACGGATCGGCCGCTTACCTTTAGGAAAGGTCAACCGCAGAACACTTCTCCCCGGCACACAGACAGGCTAATTAAGCTCCGGCTGGAGAGAATACCGAATCCCCAGATACTTTGCTCAGAAAGAAGACCTCTGTGGGTCATGGCCATCTTGTCCCAGATTCGTGTCTAAGTGTGTGTGTAAGTGTGTGAGCATGAGTGTATATTCCATTTGCATGCTATTATAGTCTATGTGCTATTAAGTCCCCCTGGGCGCTTAGGTAAGTTGGGAACATTTTTATGACAAGCAGAGAGAGGTTGCGCAAGCTTAGTATGAGAGATTGCTGATGAATGAGAGAGCGAATATTTTCTGTCACTGACTTCATATTGAGGACGATGAAACTACAACGCCAAGCAGGCTTTAATAATCTCAAAGAGTCTCCTCACTGCTGTCTGACCATTTTCTTCTCATCTTTACACATCAAAAAAGGATCATGAAGTGGATTGATATTGGAAAAGATTTATCAAAGCTATTGATTAATGGCTTGGTTTAAAAAAAAAAGAAAGCAATATTTACTTCTCGCATCAAAGGTTTATTGTGTGAGATATATCCCAACGGCTGTCTATCTAAAATATGCAAGCATTTAGCTGTGAATGCTGGTGTACTATTTAAATAAATGCCATTTTCATAGCAATTCCTGTGTAATGTAATGAGCACGCAGGCAAAATGATATTTTGATAATTTGGTGCATACCGACACTTTATATAAAATTGGTTTTAGTCTATCTTATGCATCATTCAAAAAAACTAAAAAAAAAAAAAAAAACAAGCAATTCCACACCATTTGCTAGCCTCCCTTTTCAACACTACATACATTTTCAGAGAACCATTTCAGACACCTCTGCTCCGAATGATGCATCAAGTCATTACACAATAGAGGTAATGCCAGCACATTAGCTACTTCCCACATTCACTCGTCTGCTGAGAGACTGTGCAGAAGATATTCTCACATTGAAATGAAGCACAGCAGCTGGGTGCTCTGCATCTTGCACGTCTCCGTGCTTTCATTCCCACAAATTTTGCATCTTGACCACCCGCAGACACTCTGCCCTAGCCCTCTTCTGTACCATGCTAAAGACTTGACAAATGAACTAACAGCGAAGCTTAGTCATAGCATAAAAAGTGTCCACGGCATATTTATGCATGTGTTATAGCTTTGTATGGTGCAGCTAGAGAATACATAATGACCCATAATGATACAGCAGGACCTGCGCTTCAGTAATAAGTGTCACAGGTAAAGTCAAAGCTGAATGAACTTTCATTATTAGCCAAAGACTAATTAGAGAGCATCTCTCATTGTAATACCTAGACGTACTGTATAAATGCAAGCTGCTAATGCAAAGTAATAAGTTGGCCATTACTTTCTTGATGGAGTGGACAATAAACATGCTGGAAATAATCTATGGCGCCATTACAGCTTACTCATTGACCGTTATTGTGTATGCATTACTGCACAAGCAACTACAATTCAGCAATATACTGCCCATAACAATAGGTCTAATGGCTTTCTTTGCAAAGGTGGGAAGAATGTTGCAATGAGGCTGAATGCACAAAGCATCCTGATAGATCAGGCCCCGCAGGCAGAGAATTTATTGTAGACCTTCACGGCCCATTTTACGAGCAGCAACTCCTGTGCCGTGCCGTGCCGTGTCCTATCGAGGCTTTCGTTTTTGTGACATTTAATTTCCTCACCTCAAAAAGAAAGAGGATTCGTTTCATAGAGTATCCAGTTTCTCTGAGAGACGGATATATGACCTATATTTAGCATCACGGAGTCAGATTTAAAACTCTCAGAAACTGACAAACTTTTGTAATTTGCTTATTTCCATGCAGCAAACCGCAGCAGCTTCACAGAAACTTCTTTCATCTGAAACAAAGTAACACTGACTGAAGTTAATTTAAAAGACAACAGTCTTATTTTTCCCCAAGCACTCAATACATGAAAATTCACAGAAGCAAAATTCTTAAGTAATCTCAGTCTTTGAAATCCAATTTAAAACACCCGTCTGCTTTTGACTGCCGTCGCTCGGCTCTTTATTGTTCTCCCAGATTTATATAAGACATTTTTGAAGTGGGGTGGTGTGGAAAATGTACAGAATAAATAAAAAAGGGATAATTCAGAGTAATTGCTTTGTTGATGCAGAAAGTGACATAGGAGATGCTGTGCTGGTGGCAGGATGGGGTAGGAAGTGCATATCACTGTTCTGAGGCCCTTGAAAAACAACCCCTGCGGTGAGACAGTGAGTCTTCCACGTACTCCACACACACACACACGCACACACACGCACACACACACACACACACACACACACGCACAGGGCCTGAGGACATGTCGATAAAGCCCAAGACACAGAACCTGGCCCTCAGATGTGGAACAGTAGCAGTATCAGTACCCAGCTCAACACAAGGTCAACACAGACTCAGCATCTATCCTCAGCTAAAACACTGGTTCCTGTAATTTATCTCTCTTTTCTGTATCACCCGTGTGTCTGTTCAGTGCAGGAGAAGTTGTCAATAATGCAGCAGCTATACACAAATTGTAATAATCCAGTTAAATTTCACAACTCAAGACTAAGACAAAAGGGACATTAATTATTATAAGCAGATATCACGTTCTGCTGACAGGCAGGAAATAATCAATTCTGATGAAAAATGCTAATTTAATCATACAAACCATAAGCAAATTTGGGACGTGTATTATATTTGTATTGTTGAGGAATGCCTGTTAACCATCTGAGCATCAGTTGTACAAATACAACTAGGAATAAAGATCAGAGTGATTAAGTGTTTTTTTCTTTTATTTACGTGCATGCTTGACGCTTGATCGTAGCCCGCTCAGTAATCATGTAAATAAACCATTATACATTTAAAGGAAAGCCTGCTTTCTCCTTCAGCAGTGATCCTGCATTTTGGAGGGTTTGAAAGGAAAAGAGGGCATTCAATTTTCCAGGCAAGTCGCTGAAATATGAAACACGGCATGAATAAGTTAGAGCATGCAGATCTGACTTTAAATAAACAAGCATCTCGGATGGAGAAAGTGCACTCCAGTGTTCCTGCTCTAAAAGGAAGTGCGGGGGCAATGGGAAAGCGGGGAAAAGCAGCGTTTTGTCTGTTAAAGACAAGGTGAGCTCAGGTTTGTTTGGACATGTAAAATTGTACTGCTCACTTCAAGAAAAAAGGAAAACATTCTAGGGGATATAGATCGTAATAAAAGCATTCTTGTACCTGTCTGGCTGTTTCTCCTACATCACTTCAAGGACACTTTGGGTAAGACAGAAACTGACATTCTCAGCAAACAGGGAACGGGGAATGAGTTTCAACATCGATGTTTCAGCATCTCCAGTATTTTTGAGGATATTTGGTCATTTAACCTAAACCAAAGAGTGACAAATTGCTATAGTTTTGGTTTCATGACTCTCGAGGCTAGGGTGGAAAAATGTAAGCAGTCAGAAGTTTTGCTGTCTGCAAACCGAGGCCTTTTTAAATCTCTGAGTGGGTGTAAGAGAGATAAATAGTGGCCTTTGCTTTGCCCCAAGCCTCTTCCATGCATCCTTGCGCTGAGGAGGGCTGGAGAAACTTCCTGCCACATGTTCCCAAGACAGAGAGACATGTCAGCACTGCGCTTCTCAGTGCTTCATCATCTAAAGGTCACAAGCGTTACTGTAAGGAGCCAACGACAACGTACGAAGAGAGATACGCAGCCATTTGCCACCGCTGGAGCTGGTGTCATCACTGCAAATGGAAGTTCAGTTAATCTGAAATCATTGCGGAAATTTTCCTCAATATTACTTGCCCTTCTCAGCCAGCTCCGCTCTATTCTGCACATTTATTTCGTAGCAGAAAAGGGCAGCCGCTGTATGAGAATAAGTTGTTCATTTCCACCGTTCAGGAAGCTTAATCCAGCCTGCCAAAAACAGCCCTGATAAGACATCACAGTGAAATTATTTAGTGTGGTGCTTCTCCTGCTAGAATGCTGACATTATCATTTCTCTGTTTGCAAGCTCATAGAATATAGAGCAGGTTATCATGATATGCCATCGCATGGGGCGCCCACAACAGCATGATTGAAATTCTACCCAGGTCCATATCTGCACGCAGCATGCAGGGGGCCTGTTGGGACGCGGGGTTTTTATTCACATTTGCCTTTCTACTACAGTGCACACTCAACCATGCCATTGTAATCATCTGGATAATCCTCAGCATCCCGTATACAATAAAGACAGAACAGCACCTCGTATGCTGCAGTTAATCCAATCCATCCTTTAATAAAATAAAAGGGATTACCTCTGGCCACACCAATGTGAAGGTTACAGGTTGTCACAGAATCGCTCACATGAGGCTCCATCAGTTTCAAAGTCAGCTGTAGACAGCTTTTGATCACATAAGATAACTGATCTCTGGTCTTCAAAGAATACTACATCCAGGTATAGCTCCTGTTTTTTTCTTTCTACACTGCTTTGGGCTGTTCAGAGCCACTTCGCTGCACACTGTCATGGAGCATATGATGTGTTATCAGTGTCACTGAGGAAAGGGCTCATTAGCAGCCTGCCTCGGCTGCATCTCATAGCAGGACGGGGAAGCAAACATGATTTGGTGCTACATTCCCACTGAAACGTACAGCATCAACAGCCTGCCAACAAATTCTAGCAGAACAGTTGCGTGATTTAAAGAAAAAAATTATTGTTACAATTTTTTTTACATTTTATCTGCGGGCCATGGTTAAGCTCTACCATTATTGCATGAAATAACATCTTAGCAACTAAAATATCCCTAATATAATCAGATTTATCTAGTGTTTCCTATTATATGATTACAGTGAACCATTAAATATCATTAAAGCCTGAGCACAGAAGGTGCAAGGACCCTATTGGATCCGTAAGTATTGTTTTTTGTGTGTGTTTTTTTGAGGTTTTCTTTGGCACACACATCAGTGTTTGGGACACTTACTCAGGGACTGAGGCTTGGTCCGGGGTGTGGCCCAGTGACTCTATAGCGCCACCATGTCTGGGATATAGTTCTATATACATGCACCAAATGTGGTAGGCACATGGGATTCCACAAGACGAAACAATTAGTCATGTACATTGCATTAGCCCCGCCCAACAAGAAGAGAGGTATTTTGGATTTTGTATGTTTTGACACGTTACATTTTAACATACTCCTACTAGACGGCTCATTGGATTCATGTTAGATTTGGTGTACGTGAAGTCAAGATGTTATTGATGTTATGCTACACATAGCTCCACCATCAGGCAACAGAAGGAGTGTCTTTCTCACCCATTCCTATTTAATAAAAAAGTCCTCTTTAATTGTTGTGTTGCGTTAATCTGGTGATACTCCCGGAGGAGTGAGGGCCTGTCATCTCCGCTTGCAGCTATATTTAAACCTATATACAGACATTTTACTTATAGTCTTGTTCAATTGGCAGATAAATTTGCTGGTATTTAGCATTTACATTCATGAGAAAAAGAAAGTACACCCACAGCTCTATTAAGATCCCGTCACAGCATCTCAACAGGGTTGAGGTCAGGACTTTGGCCTTTCCAACACCTAACACTAATTACTCTCTCAATAATTCTGGAAGTGTGTACTTAATTTTTCCCAACTGGTTTCTGAATGCTGGTTTTGATTACATATTGACTACATATTGAAATATGTTGTGTTTTGTTGTTGTTGTTGTTGTTGTTGTCATCTGAGGTTATTTGTTTGTTTATAGATGTTGACCCAACTGTTATTTAGGTGCAAAGAAATAAAAGTATAGAACTGAAGGAGGAGAAACTTTTTTTTTCTTAAAATCTTAATAAGCTTTTTTGTAATAAGCAATACTAGACTAGTACTAGATTTGTTGTTATAATAAGAAGTACCAGATAAATTTGACATGCTCAAGATATTTTCACCTGATAACATCTTTTTTGCAGTGCTATTTCTTTGTATTTTCTTTATATATGTAAAGCCAGTAAAAAACACTGTATACTCATATATATATATATATATATAATGCTCAATATTTTTATATTTATGGTGACTGTCAGTCGAGAGCAGAAACTGAGAGGATAAACAATAAATTCATTGTACTGCCGCAACATTTTATGAGAAGCTGTAGTTATTTCATTGAATGCTTTCCCAGTATCGATGGGGGTTTCCTCTGAGTTCTCTGGTTTCCTCCTGCCACTCAAAAACAGGCCAGTAGCTGGTATGGATACTATAATTTGCCCCGAGGTGTGAACGCAGCCGGTCATCCCATGTGGGGTGAACATTCCTGCCTGTTGTCCAGTTTTGCAGAGAGAGGATCCGGATCCACTGTGACCCTGACCAGAATGACTAAGATGAATGCATGAATGAATAAATGAGTCTAGTTATGGGTTGTGTACAAAAAACACTCATACAGTATAAGAGACTCCACAAAGTGAACTTGCACAGATCATTTAAATCATTCGAGATCGTTCCCTTTTCTTACATGCAGAACCTTTTACTGTGACTGATGTGACCTTCTACATAAAATACAGTGTCGCACCTTATTTAAACTCTTCTATAGAAATGGGAGAAGAAGACAGGGTTCATT
Organism: Parauchenoglanis ngamensis; assembly: GCA_030014255.1. NCBI lineage: Eukaryota > Metazoa > Chordata > Actinopteri > Siluriformes > Auchenoglanididae > Parauchenoglanis > Parauchenoglanis ngamensis. Next base: position 30,285,387 of record JAQMYM010000023.1, read on the forward strand.
CAGCGGCTCATTGGCTCTCTGCGCTGAACGGGTCACGCTGTAGTGACTGCGAGATACTCACACAATGTACTGAAGAGCTACACAGGACAAGTGTTGTTAATGTATGCAGCTGCTTATGTTGGAGCGCTGTGGTGTTGTTTTCATGTTAATTATCATGTATGCAGCGTGAAAGGTTTCAGTAAAACTTTCAGACAGCAGCGTGTTTCATTTTCCCATCGTACATGTTTTACTGAACATTGTTACACAGAAAGAAATCTGTAAATTCACAGAGAAACTGAACAACTATTACAGTAAATAACATTGCAAATCATTCAGTTAACAAATATTGTTTGTAAATAGCTGCTAAGTGAAATTCTTCATTTGCAATTTTATGGTCATTGTTATGGATTGTTATTAAAAAATTTTTTATTTATTATTAAAATCTTGCTCATGACTATGAAAAAAATGTCAGAAATTTGTTTCAATGGTAGCATTGTGTATTAGGACCTATCCCAAAACCTATAAGATGCAGAGTACAGTAATTAAAAAAAAACATTCCCTGAAGAGAAAAAAAGGGAAGGTAAGAATGACCTCATGACCTGCGTCGTTGCTTTGATGCCTTGATGCCATCTGTGGACTCGTCAAAACAAGCTCTTCTGACCGCACAGTTTGCTTTCACAGAAGAGGCTAGAATTTCTGTTTAATAATAATGTTTGAAGTTATTGTTCTTCTCTAAACTATTTCACAAACATGGTGTAAAGTAAAGCGGCTCCCGGACTCTCACAAATTATATACAATATCCCGGAAATATTTTTTGAGCGAGAGAGAGAGCGAGAGAGAGGTGAGTTTGTGTGTGTGTGTGTGTGTGTGTGTGTGTGTGTGTGCATGTGAGTGAAAGACATAGCGAGAGAGTGAGAGCATCCTGATTGGTATGAGGGTTGTTTAGGGCAAAATTGCTAATTATTACTAAAATTATTCAATAATAATAAGGGTCAAAGATAATGACTGTCTGTCACTGCAGTGTTCACAGCAGTGGCTTCTCCACTGGCCAGGGTGGGCTATATGACTGTAAACAGCATGTTGAGGTGAGGTGAACAGGTGTGCTTCGTTCATGGGGTGTCTGACAGCCCAGGTGAGCACGTGAGCTCTCTCCAACACCAAACAGGAAGTGTGCACAGGAGCATGATGGGAAATAATTTCAAAAGGAATCTAGTTGCAGTCTTGTAATTAGTGGCCCTGAAAGATCCCCAGTGTTTTCAAAATCACGGTCTGTGACTAAAAACTGTGAATTGTCTTTAAATTGTTTGAGAGAGTGTCAGACTTTAGTCTTTAAGAGTCTTTTCAAAGTCTTCTAGTGAAGGCCAGCATAAAGCTTTAATAGAATAAAATTGGCCCTATGAGTTGAATAACTTTAGTATATATTTTAATGTCAGATTTTCTGCATATAGGCCTACCCAACTTGGTTTACAGATTAGACAGAATAACTGACAAAATATTTCAAAGTCTGTTGAGTTCTTACATAGTCAGCCTGGCTTTTATTTTTGGTGGGGGTACCTCGCTGAAATGCGTTTTTGCAGGGTGGGATGTCTGTAACTGGCTATGATAACATCACTGGTGGGAATTAAATGCTAGCTGTTTTGTCTAGGCGTGTTGGTTAGCTTGCATATTTTGTACTAGAGGAACACCTGAGTAAAGCGCAGCAAATAAACTGTTGCCTTAGGATTGTCTGGAAAAAAACTGTCTTGTTTGAGAATAAAAAGAAATATGATACATAATATAATATAAATAAATAAACAAATAAATAAATATAAAAACAGCTATGTTGCTTTCAAGCTCTTGCACAGGATCATTCCTGCTAATGTAGGCTGCTGTCACTTGCTCTACGTGTTCGCAAAAGAATAGCAGCTTAAACACAGTGCTGAAAAGTTCACCATCAGAAGTCACATTTTAAGGCATGAAAGTAATTTTCTACACAACTGAAAGCAAAATAAGCTTGTTGGTTAGCATGACTGATGCCTAGCAATGCTAAGCTGTGTAGCTAGCATGTCAGATTTTAAACTGGTTCACAGGTAAACTGGTCAGGCGTTACAGCACAGCAGAAACTGACAGCACAAAAGCATGTCCTGAATATAGTGTGTACCTGCTGATTTTAAGCATTTATTTCCAGAAAAAAAGCAAAACGATTTGATAATAAAATAAGAAAATACTAGAAAAATATGACTACATCAGACATTTTCGCATGCTAAGACATTTTTTTGTTATTCTGCAGTGCATTACTAATACAATGTTTAAAATGTTTAAAAATTGAGAAATAATAAAAAAGATATTGAAAATTTGTTTCCTTCCAGGAACACTGCATGCACCGACCTGTGATTGATGAACACTACACCGTATAGCCACAAACTGTTTGTGAACACCTGACCAAACCACCTCACGCGGTTGTACAGAGCGTCTCTGTGTGCTGCAGCGTTACAGTTTCCCTTCACTGGGACTCGAACCTGTTCCAGCATGACGATGCCCCTGTGCACAAAGCAGCTCCATGAGGACATGGTGTTCAGGTTAAGGTTGGAGTGGAAGAA
>JAQMYM010000023.1:30329444-30344956 GCA_030014255.1 Parauchenoglanis ngamensis
GAGAGAGAGAGAGAGAGAGAGAGAGAGAGAGAGAGGGGGGAGAGAGAGAGAGAGAGGGGGGAGAGAGAGAGAGAGAGGGGGGAGAGACAGAGAGAGAAACAGAGAAATGTGTCATGCTCGGGGAAAACCTGTTGGATGCTGCGGTGGCTAAATTCTGATAATGAAGACGTTCTGAGTGTAACCCAGTAATGGGTTTAGTAGGCTGAGACAGCAGGCTTATGCGGATTAAGCTCCTGTAGTCAGGATGAGAGTTGCACTAAGTAAATATCAGCTGAAGGCAGGGCTGGATTTCTAAACCCCTCTCCACCTCACCATGACTGTACCAGTAGAGATAACCCCGACTGCCCCACCCCACAACGCAACACTACCACTTTCCACATCCACGATGAGTATCCATGCTCACTGAGAGCCTCCTAGTACTCAGGGCAAGTTCCCAGCAGGCCCAGTTAGTAATGTTGGGGCAGGATGTTTAGGGTTTAAGGGTTCGTGTGTAAGGACTGAAGGTTCACCTTGACGAGATTGGCGTCCTGGTGCTGCAGCTGGCTGTTGGGTAGCTGATCTCTCTGCACGATCCATGGGTGTTTGAGCACCTGTCTAGCTGTGAGTCTCTGATGAGGGTCCACATGCAGCATCTTAGACACCAGATCCTACACACGGTGTATGTTTAAAAGAGACACACAGAATCTTAGACACCAGATCCTAAATAAAGTGGGTTTAAAACAGACACAAAGCACCTGATCCTGCACACAGTGTGTGCATGAATGGCAGCTTAATTTGAATAAAACAATTATCATTGAATTGTTGAGATAAACGATATTACTGTTCTGGAAATGCAATTACATTGTATTACATTTGAGCATGGTGCAAGTTTACACGGAAGCCTTTGTTGTCTCTGATGGTGATGTAATTATAACCTGAACCGGCTTCAAATATTAAATCAGAATGCCTGAGGATAACTACGAATTGAATCACGAAGGGATACATTCAGTAATTCCCGGAATTCTATAAAATAAGCTATTTTTACTTCGCCGCTTCTTATCGATTAGCATTGAAGGATAACGTTACGTGCTACATTAGAGATTTTGATGCAGTAGAAGTTCATGAGTGCAGTAATTATTAATAGGTACATTTCTCCGGTACATTTTCTATTTGAAAGTATATGAATAAAAATAAACAGCTGTTTTTCCATACACTTTCTTTGCAAGTAAGACAGCGTGATGAGCTAACAATATTCCTGGCTGCTGAAACATGTGAGTGGAGCTGTAAAAGGAGTGGAAGGTGAGGATGTCAAATCAAATTTACAGACACGGACTCAGATATACATATGCAGTCATGTACAGACATGTACACAAGCGCGCACACAAATACAGGGTGGTAACAGTGACTCGTCGTGCTGCATCGCACCACTCCAGCGTTGATTATTTTCTACCCAAGTGCTTTATTCCTGACATAATAACCTGCTCATCTTCGTTCAAACCACTGAGAGCTTGCACCTTTCCCTACACATTTATTTTAGCAGCAGAGCACTGCTTTTTGCTGTCAGAGACCTGAAGGTATTACTTGGGACAAAAAGTATTGTTAGAAACTCTTCTCCTCATGTCTTATCAACAAGGTGTCCTGGAGATTTGCCAAGCTATGTTACAGCTGTTACAAATGTTATTCAGTTTACATGTGAATGTAGTCAGTTAGTTCATTTAGGTCAATATTGCATCATTTTCTAGTAAGCAATAAATTGACCCATATTTACCATTCACTTGCTACATCCACATTAGTACGTTTTAGTTTTAAAACGGTGTCTTTAGTGCTTTAGTCCCGTATCAGATAATCTCTGTCCGTACTGACGTGCATGAAAACGTGCCCATTCACATACACGTGCGTGCCGATATAAACAGGAAGCAGTTTGTCTACTCTGCGGTTGGTTGCCTTGGTTGCCTAGAATTTAACTGCACAAAAGATGCTAACAAAGACAACAAGGTCAGCAATGCTTGTAATCTGTTATCCATGCTGCATTCACCACTAGTCGAGGCTGATGCCTTTTCTTCCGGAAAAGGGTCGCGTGACAGGAGCGTGACGAATCAGAGGAGGATACGTCATGAATGAGAAGACCCAATAAGGAAGCGATCGTGGGTGTCTGCATCATCGTTTCCAAAAGCCTCCGTTTTCCATCGTCCACACTAAAAACGAATCCCTAAAATGGATCCAGTGGCGTTTCCAAAATTCCCCATTTTAGGGGCTCGACGCCAGGCGTAAAAACACCGCCGAGGTGACGCGTTTTCAAACTAAAAGGTATTAGTTCGGACGTAGCATTAATCATGGATTATTGACCTAGCTACATGGTTCACCTTGGCTGCGTCAGACACCGCGTTCCAGTTGCCCCCGTTCAGGGTGAAATGTCCGCTTCCTATCCTGCCCAGGATCTCCTCTGGCGTGTCCTCAGGACCATTAGCAAAAGGAGTGAAGCTGGAAAAGAGAGACAGACATCAGACAAGTGTTGAATGCTTGTTTTCATGTGTATTCATTGAGTGTGAGAGATGGTGAGTAGTAAACAGGTGGTGTGTGTGAAAACATGTTCTCACCCTGCTAACATGGTGTACAGCAGCACTCCCAAACTCCAAATGTCACACGCCTCATCATAACCCTGCCTCTTCAACACCTATAGTCACACACACACACACACACACACACACACACACAGAGTTAAAGTCATGCATCGGTAAGAAATCTAATCCGCACTTTAAATGCAGTCGATCAACCATGATGCGGTTTGCCTCTTTACTTTAACTATGAGGCTAAAGTAGCCACTGGACATTTATCCTTTTCATCTTTATCTATAATTCACGAATGTGAAACGTTTCGTTCAGATACGATGTAAAATCTTTAATCTGCGTTGTACTAAGCCACACTGTGTCCTAATCCATACCTATTATACAAATATGTTACATTATTTATAATGTACTGTACCACAGCGCTGTCATATTCATGAATCTGACTGGTCAGAAGGTGTTGATTGATTTTCTATAACAGCAGCTCTTACAACTATAATTGATATTAATGCACTTGTTCTAATAACAGTTAGTATTGATTGTACAGGTTTGATGCACATGAAGTGGGTTTTAAAAAACGTAATCGGTGTGATGGTGATGTGGTGAAGTTTTTTCTGCGAGGAGACATTGATTTCGCATTTTTGGAAGGTGTCTCCTGTGTCAACACTTTACGACAATCAGAGGTAAAACTTAGTAATCATGTAATCACTGGCAAGTGCAGGTGTTATAAGAGGAATTTTATAATCTGCTCATATTGTAATAAGTTTTACATGACCTACTGAATGTGAATTACGGCAGATATTTACACAGTAGATTACGACTCAGACTTTCATTGGCGGATTGACTGCATTTGGGGTAAGGAGGAAATTGTGTACGTTTTCGGGCCACAGCTTTACCTCAGGAGCGACAAAGTTAGCCGTGTAGCAGGGAGTCATCAGGAGGCCGTTGTCTGCTCGGAGCTGCTTGGCGAAACCGAAGTCACAGATCCGCAGAGACTCGGGATTTCCAGATTCATCTACATACAGGATGTTACTGGGCTTCAGGTCTCGGTGTACTACCTGCAGAAAGCACGCAGTCAGCATTAAACACACACACGCAGTTCCTATCTATAACAATACAGGATCTTGAGTGTGAAAACAAGTACTGAGTTGATACAATTGATGTGTGTGTGTGTGTGTGCGCTAACCCCCTGAGAGTGCAGATACTCCACAGTCTTGGTGATGGTGTGCAGCACAGAGCTGGCTTCTCTCTCAGAGAAGAACTTCTGTTTGAGGATTCGATCAAGCAGCTCACCACCTCGCATCAGCTCCGTCACCAGGAAAACCAACTTCCCGTTATCATACACCTGCACACACAAGCGCACACACGCACCTGAGTGGCCGATTTACTCAATTTACACACACGGCTCTTTAAAATCTGAAACTACGTCATTGCGTCAGCTTAACAAACTCCAGACAGACAAGCTGAGGACGGCATAGGAACAGCAGGGACTAGAAAAAACCTGTTCAGTGTTTTGTTAATTAATACAATACGCCATATTAATATTTGCTTATCACAGTTATATCGGTGTATATCAGTGTTAATGCGACGTGCAGCGTTAAATGCTGAAAATGTTAGTGAGACGTCTTTTGCACTCTCACAGTCTGATTATATTTGAACATTACACAACAAGCTGCATTTTTTGTTCCGTTCATTTCAAAAGAGGGGAAAAAAAAGAAAAGCTGGTGAAAGAATGATGTTAGGAATAACAGACACAATCGTAAAATGTAACTATAACTTTCTTTTTTAGAAAACTGTGGCAAGATTGCTGTGGTCTAAAGGGCATATGGTTACAGGAAAATAATCAACTGCAGGATTTGTGCTTGGATTATTTTTGACGCCCAGTTGGGTTTTATTCCTTACATGCTTTGGGCCTTTACAGAAGCCTGGTAGAAGACATTTTATTGTCTCTTTCATGGTGCTAAAGCTTTAAAAGGAAGCGTTTGTTCATACTTACATCTTTCAGTGTGATGATGTTGGGATGTTGGCCGTACCGCAACAGAATCTCAATCTCTTCTGAAGGATCGGTGTTTGTTTTCTCGATAACCTTCAGCACAAATCACATTTATTACACATTAACTTTGATGGGGATAATTTGTGGTTATCAATCATCTACTGATATCCAAGCAGCAATCTGATTGACCCCTGACCCCGCAGTGTGTGTGTGTGTGTGTGTGTGTTGGGGGACAGACCTTGACTGCGTATTCCGTGTTGGTGGATTTATGGATGCAGCGCTTGCACACAGAGAAAGACCCCATGCCGATATCCTCCTTTAGCATGTAGCCATCGCTGAACACCGTGTTCTTACCATGCAGCTGCTGCGCTCACACACACACAAAACATTAATAATACATAATAAGAAATAACTGCACACAAACAGGGTGTTCCATCAGTATCACTAATGTTGCGTTACATCAAGCACAAATTACACTCTTTGCTGTTTCTCTACAGCGCAGCAGAACTGTTCCGAATAAATCAGCTGAAAGAGAACATCTTCCTGTACAAACATCTCCATCTAGTGGAAACGGACTGCAACTTCATGCTCAAGATGTTATTTGTTTCCTGCTGGTCCGCGTCTGTTGCTCCAACAAGTGATGTTTACTCTGTACGAGTTGTTTATTTTATACCACTGATGAAGAACGATTTGCTGCTTTGCTGTCTTTTCCTTTTTGCTCACTTTCTTATATTATGTACAAGTGTTGCGATCATGCAGATGAAACGGTAATACAACAGGGGAATTCAAAACGTAGAACTGGAAACCCAGAAGAAGGAAAGCGAGGAGGCGGGGTTTAGCAGATGATTGACACATACAGAGCACTCACCTGGACCACAGGGTGGGGAGGGGGCTGAGCCGACTCCTCCGTGCCCTCCTCCTCCAGCAGCACCGTGGCAACGAAACTGAAGCCACGGAAGAGCTGATGAGCTCCGGCACTCGGGGGAACACCGGGGGAGTCTAACACGCGCGCGCACACACACCATCCAAATGTATAAATTCAGTACAGTGTACACATTTAAAAACCTCAGACAGTAAGAAGTCATGCTCAGTTGCAAGCACACTCGCTCGCACAGCTCCCCTTCTTGGCCTTTTAATACCAAATACAAGATTCTCCATTCTGAAGTGATGAAGCCTACAAATGTCACTCGTCACCGCATTTATTTTAGAATGTAAAAACAGTGCTGCAGCAATCAGGCTACTTTATAAACTCAGGCTGCTAAATGAAAATACTAACTGAATTGAGGAATTTTTGCCACTCAGTCCATCTGGTCATCACTACAGAATGGGTTTACTGCGTCTTCTTCACTTAGGAGTGTGACATGACTGTTAAAAGGTAAAGCTGAGGTCGTTGAACGGTTTGTAGTTTTATTTATCACAGCAAAGGTCTCTGGAGTTCTCACCGTGGAGGGATTAGTGCAAAGTCATGGTCACTTCAGAGCGGGCCAGTGATCGTGACTCTGCACTAATGGACCACAGGAGGGGTGTTAGGATTGGAAATTTCTTCAGTTTGAGAGCCTGGTCCAAAAATAACACGGTTTCATCAGTATTATCTGACCGTTTAAAGCTGATAATAATAATAATAATGAATTGTATTTCATAGAAAATTATACAGACGTCTATAATAGTAAAAATATTATGAAATTTGTATTTGAGAACTTTATTATTGACCTGTATAAATAATTACTGCATGACTGTTCGACTGAAAATGGAACTGAAAAGTTTCCCATCATTATTGGTTGCCACTAAATAATTAACAATAAGTACTGAACTGGCATTTGAAAACAAAAGGGTGGTCTATGGCTTTTGGATAGTACTGTATGTAACCTATTAATGGGTCATTTCTAGACTTGACATTTGACCTCTTACCTTTGGGGGTGCGGGAGGTGAACTCCGAGTCGAAGTAGAAGGTGTCGTCAGGTCGCGCCACGGCTGGTTTAAACGGCGGCTTGATCTCCCGACGAAAAAGTTTCTGAAACACACACGCGCACACAGAGATGAGAGAAACAGGACAGACATTAGCATGCTAGCAGCACATTACAGCTGATAAGCAGACACGATCTGATTGGCTGTTTCATGGAAGTTGTGTCATGGACGTTCCATAACTTTAAACAAAACTATTGAAAACTGATAAGGTATGATGTTCTTTATATAATGAAAACAACAATAATGCTATAAGAGGAATAAAACACTTCAGGATGCTGATTATTTTCGTATTACAGCCTAACCTGTCCTCTTTCATTCCTTACGCAAATACAGTGGTGCTTGAAAGTTTGAATTTTCTATATTTCTGCATAAATGCAGAGTGTGTTGTGAAGACCAGACTTGGATAATCCCTGTTCTTTAAATAAAACAGGGTTGATGAACAGCACCTGACTCTAAATTCTCCTTAAAATTAACTGCTAATCCTAGAGGTTCACATACATTTGTCACTCACACATGTAATATTGGCGCATCCTCAATAAATAAATGACCAAAGATAATATTTTTGTTTCATTTGTTTAATTGGGTTCTCGAGATCTACTTTTAGGACTTGTGTGAAAATCTGATGAGGTTTCAGGTCACATTTATTCAGAAATACAGAAAACTCTAAAGGGTTCACAAACTTTCAAGCACCACTGTACGTGATGACGCACAGTCTGTACAAAACTGGAAGCTATTAGAAGTTGAATAAATTTGTCCGCTACATTAACCTCGCAGTTTGTATCAAAGCTAAAGAAATAAAACTGTCTTGATCAACATCATCTTTACACATTGTTATTATCTGAATGTGAGAACTCGTCCAGATCATAACAGCACAGGGAGAATGTAAACCCACATTTCCTGAAGCATATAATCAATGCTCAATCATAAACTTACATTCCAGTCAATGGTTGAGAAGAAGGAGTGACGTTTGATTTCCTCGGCACCGTCCGGCCCAGAGCCTGCAATCAATCAGTAACACACACGCAGGAATCAGACAGCAAGCTGAATTAGTGATGCGCTGTATATATACACACACGCACACACACACACACTGTGTGCATAGGTGCTGTGTTTGAATCTACGATAAGTGTGTGTGTGTATGTATTCTGCCTACCATCACAATGATAGCATTTTGTCAAATGTCCTCAATTAATGGAAGTTCAGTGGAATTCAATGGAAGTTTCTCACAAGAACAGTAAGACAGTAAGAGTGTGTGTGTGTGTGTGTGTGTGTGTGTGTGTGTGTGTGTGTGTGTGTTACCTAGTCTGTTGGTGGGGTTCCTCTTGAACAGTGCTCTCAGCAGACTCTGAGCTTCTGTGCTTAGAAACTGGGGCATCCCTAACCGTGCCCTACAGACAGACAGACAGACACACAGACAGACAGACACACAGACAGACAGACAGACACCCAGACAGACAGACAGACACACAGACAGACAGACAGACACACAGACAGACAGACAGACACACAGACAGACAGACAGACAGACAGACACACAGACACACACACACAGCATCTCAAGTGTAAACACACACACACACACACACAGACACACAGACACACCCACAGACACACCCACAGACACACCCACAGACACACCCACAGACACACCCACAGACACACCCACAGACACACCCACAAAGATTGTCTAATTTCTGTTGAAAAGATCACTTATTCCTACAGCTTGGCTATTGGTCTACAGTTGGCAATGCTGCGTTCTCTTACGTCTGAGAGCAGCGACGCTACAGGAACACTTCTTTATTATTCCATAGTATGGGGTTAGTACTACAGGTAGTGTTTTTGATGGGTGCCAATGAGAAGTTCTTCTACTTCAGAGCTTCTGCATAAAACTACGCACATTCACAAGAGAGCCAGGTTAGCGTGTCAAGCCTCGACTGCAATTCCGTGTTTCGCCACAGAGACGTCGCCCTTTAAATAGCACCAAGTGTAGAAGTGAAGCAATTTGATCCGAGTATAAGGAATAAGAAGAGAAACTGAGCTCTCTAAAGATAAGCAGAGACTAACGCCTTAAAAAGCATATCACACAGTCTCTTGAGTACGCCTGGTTCAAAACAGAAAACAACATATACAAAGTGCTAAGTCAGAACAATCCTATTCAGAGTTTATACAGTAGTAAAGTCGTACACCACACCTTGCCACCGAATTGGCTCCATGGCAGGGTAGAAAGGCGCTTCTGATAATGTACACATTTTCTTTGAGAAAAGTAAAAATTATATATTATATATATATCTTTCACTCACACATGCACACGTGTATGCGTGAGAGTGTATATACATATCTTAGGCACATCAAAAATAGCTGCTTTGCAGAAAATAACAAAATTACTATTTTAAATATTATTGAGGCGTCTTTGTTGCCCGGATTGCATGCTGCAGGAAAGCTTTCGGGATGAGGCGGTCTTTTCAAGAGGCCTCCTCCCATTAGCAGGGGACTGGAGAGTGGTGTCCGAACTGGAAGACTTGGACTTGCCTACAGGTAACAGTGAGCGTTTAAGAGGGGTGGCCGTTTTGGGCGTCTCCTTGTCTTCGCTGGCAGTCTTGCTAGAGAGCGACGCAGGAGAAGAATTTCCGTCGCCTTCACCATCTTCTGTACTGAGCTTGGTTTGGCTGCTGGACCTAGCGGTCCTCTCACCGGCCTTCTTAGAGAGAATGGCGCTCTTGCCCAAATCGGCCGAGCGGCGCGTCTCCTTTTGCCTCAAGGCGCTCTTGAAGAAGGAGAGCCCCTTGTCCTCAGACTTGCTGGCCCGCCGCAGCTCTCTGGAGGAGATGCTGGGTGATCGCAGGCTGGTGAGAGAGGAGCTGCTGCTCGAGCTCCTAACTGGCCTCCGCTCAGGCCGGCCTCCTTCCGCACCCTTCAGCGGCACTCGAGGTTTATCTGTCAGGGGGCTGGCGTGAGTCGATTCCCGGCTAGAGGTCCTCTCGGCCAGTTTCTTTCTGCTGGATGTCAAGCTGGAGCTCCTCTCCACCGCTGAAGAGCTCTTCTTTGCAGTAGGTGAGGGAGAAGCGGAGGACTGAGGGGTGGGGGTCAGACGCTGCTTTGTTTTTGTGGCTCCAGGTGTCAGTGCTGCATCCTGGGACTGGGAAGACTCTTTCTTCTTTGTTGGGGTTCCAGAAGATACACCTCTGGCCTTGGCAGAGTCACTCTTCTCTTTCAAATTGGTCACTTTGGCACCTTTCCCTTGAGAGCTGGAAGACACTTGGGAAGAAGGAGACCTTTGGGCAGAAGACGTGCTCTGGCGCTTCTTGGATGGCTTCTCTTGATCTCCCTTTGTCTTGGTTGAGGTCTTTTTGGTGCCAGACACTTCTGCCTTCGACACAGGGCCTCCTGAGCTCTTGTGCTTCTGCTCCTTGGAAGGAGTCCCATGCACATTCTGGTCCACAGCAGTGATCTGGTTGTTGTTATCTAACGGTTCTCCTTTAGAGCTCTTCTTGTCAGCCACTGAGGGAGCCCTGGAGTAGACCTCATCCGTGTTCCTTTTACCGCTGCCATCATCACTGCTGTTTCCTTCCATCATGGCAAGCGGGGCTTTGCTGCCAGTTTGGCGCTCATGCCTGCTGTAGCTGCCGAAGCATGATGTAGACACCTTGTCGTCGCAGGCCTCTCCAATCCTCTCCAGCGGTGGCGAGGAGCGCGAGTCTAAAGAGAAGCGGGAGGGAGAACTGGACCTCATCTGGAGCTTGGCAGACAACGACCAGGAGGGCTTGATCCCATTCTCACTGAAAGCCAGTGGGCTAGCTATGGAGGATCTGGAAGACAAGCTCTGACGTTGAATGCTTCTCACAAAGGGTCGGGTGGAGAATCCTCCTTAACAAAAAGGGAGAGAGATTTAAACTAATGCGCGGATACAAGACTGAATGGAAAGAGCAGCAGCATGCATTTGGTCTTAACTGAGCGAGGCGACAGAGTTCCATGTTAGTGCTAGAAAGCTAGAGGAAGGAAGGTACAGAGAGTCATTGCAAAGATCATTGCAGGCATTTACAGATTGAGATCATTAAATTATGAGTACTTTTTTTTAAAAACCATGACAGTTTCACAGTGCTTCCATAATATTCCAAATGTTTTACACAGAGGCGGTTTAACTGCAATTGAACAGGAGCCAAATTTAGTTAGCGATTGAAAGCTAGTTATTTAAACTGCTGAGAGAAAGAAATTCACAGTTCGAGCTGAGCATTTGTAACTGTAATTACAGAAACGTTTCAAATGAAAAAATTAAACAACCAAGAGCAAAAGAACAAAACGGCTCGGTTGGAGTTTCTGTGGCTTTTTTGTATGCAAATTGGCTTACATTTACAGTTCCCACATGCAAAACATCGTCTTAAGTTCCACACGGACCAAAAATGACAGAGACACTGTGAAAGGTGTAATAAGCACGCCATGTGCACATAGTATACAAGAAACAGAATAAAGACGCATGCAGAACAGTAAGCGCCTTAAACACGCTTCTCACCGTCGTCTTCGCTGCGGTCTCCAGGGAACTCCATGGACTCGGCCAGAGAAGCTAGGGATGTCCGCCGTGAGGAGGCTCCTGAGGCCAGGCTAGGAGGCTTGCTGCCAGGAAGCCGGTTAACCCAGTGTTCACACAGAGAGGAACTGGTGGAACCTGACCCAAACAAAGCAACACAATCACTCGGCACACACGTTTAGAAACCATTATTAGCTCATTCGCTGAAGGCAAAAGCACAGCGGATGTGACTTAAATGGCGCTGGTTGTGAAACAGCAGTTTATACTACAGGTAGACGCTATAATTAATCCTGCAGCTCAAGTCAATGTGTAAAGAAGCTCACCAGCCACAGAGCTGTTAGCAGACCATGAAGGAATAGTTGCCCTCCTCTGGTAAAACAGAATGTAGGCTGTCTGCTGGCACACGTCTTCATCAGCCATAGGCTGGACTTCGCTGTCATCGAAACAGTACCACTGCCCATCAACGGAGTTCTTACAGTATGCTGTATGAGGGAAAACGCAACTCTGGAAATGATGCAGGTTGTTCAAACATCTCTTCTTCTCCAACCACACAATGCTAATGGGTCGAACGATGCACAAAATCTAATGGTGGTATTCGGCATAACGTCAACCGTATTAACGGCGTGTTCATAAAGTTCTTCTTATATACACATTAATTACACCAACAGTGCCAAAAAGGTTAGACTTGCAACCCAAAGCTAACGCAGTGACCGCAGCCCTCCTGCGCAGTCTTACCTGTGTAGTGCCCTCCATGCATGTTTCCATGGTGATTGCATACAGCGTACAGGTCATACAGGTAGTCATCCGGGTTACGGCCTAGGCCATAAGGTCGTCTCCAAGGCGACCAATGCGATGGGAGGCTCCAGCTGCTCTGGCTCCTCTTCACCATGTGGGGCGCCATGTCCATTCCAAGCAGCGGGAAGCGCACCATGTTCTGCATTTTCACCCGCCGATCTCCCTCCTGCAGGATCCAAACACCAGATTAAAGAACATGAAACACCATTTTAACATTACTAGCAATGAATAACAGTTTGTGAAGATCACTTAGTATCACACAAAACATGGAAACCAAACCCCATTGGACTGAGCACGGAGAACGGAAATAGCAGTTCCTAGCCTCCATGAAAGAATGACGTCCTGAGCCCCGTTTGATTTGGATTAGCCCATCGGAAGGACATCCGTAATCTTTTTGGGGGTTTTTTTTATCTAGGGGATAAAACTCGTGCACCTGGACACCTATAAAGTTCCCACAAGAGGAGCGAGTTTCTCTACAAACATGGATATTTGTGTTAAGTGGTCACATGACCATGCGCCATTCACAACATGAACGAAGAGGCGCTGGAGCAGAGAAATACCTTCCCACATAGTGTGTAGTCGAGGTTTGACAGATCAGGTATATGGTTGAGTGCCTCTTCATTTCAAGGCATCTATTTTTCGTTTCGTGATTCGTGTCTGGTCACGGGGGAGGGTCAACGACACATTACAAGACTGAATACAAATATAGAAAACACAGGACAAGACTAAAATGAACAGATGACCGAAATTGCCCCTCCCAGAACCTCATGTAAATGTTCCCCCGGAGCCAGGCAATCTCTTAATGTTACAGTGACCAGGTAAGAAATAAAACACGACAGTGTGCACTGTTACAGGAAAAGAAATTACCAGAACACTTGCGGCCCGACATGAAGTGAACATAAGTGATAACTGGAACTGACTGGTTAGCTGCAGCAGATATAAATAGTTCAGCCTCACTTTATTTCTCTCTTTTAGTAAGAAAGACAAAAGAAAAAAAAGTAGCTTCAAAAGACTTTCCTGTTTAAAGTTACAGCTTTATTTTTGACCGTTACAAACCCTGGAGTCTCGGACTCCTACCAGCGATTCTGGAGAAAGATTGTTGATATTTGAACTCAACAGCAAAACAAATACACACCTCCCTTCCGTGCTCCGTCAGAAGCTCCGCCCCCAAACTCATGGACATTGGGCATTAAGACAACCACACTGACGACGGCACCCCGATCTCCCTCCCCTTCCGCCTGTCCTGTGCAGGAGTACGAAAGCCGCCTGTTGCCGATCGGTTGAAATATTGTTGTGTGGCTCGGAGACACTGATTGTTTCCTTGTTTACTGAGCCATAATTTGTTTTAATTTCTTTATAATTAGGCTTAGATTTTGTAGATTGTCCGCTGTACACATCACAGATTGGAGTGTGAAGTGCGAATAACACAAAATGCAAGAACACAACTGCCTCCGGAGGACCCGGGCTCTGAGACGTACCTGTCTGAACCTCTTGAGGTGCAGGATGAGAACATCAGGCAGCGTCCAAAGGCTGAGCTTGATGCGGCCTTGCTGCAGCTGCTTGCAGTGCGGACAGCGCCAAGCATCATCTGGTGCCAGCTGGAACGCCACACATCACAGGAAACGGCCATAAATAAGTGAAAACACACACACGAGCTCGTGCTGTAGAGCTGCTCAGTGAGCAATTTCCAAGGCTCCTTTCAACACAACACTTTCTCAAGCATGCCCTCGTTCCACTTTAAGCAGCACAGGCTTCAAACCACGCTACCAGCAGCCACCGAACAGGCTCACCGCAGGGCTTATTTACACTGCGCGTGGCGCCGTTCCAGGGTTAAAGCCGTCTCTGTGGAATGGAGCAATTTATGAAAACAGCACAGACAGCAGAAACGTTGGTTCAATGCCATTTCACATCTGTGTGAGCGAATCTGGTTTGAAGCAAATGGAAGAAAAAGCGAAGGGAAACGTGAGCTTGTGGCAGCTTTGCAGCCTCTTTTGCTGTGTACATTGTTCCTAGAGTGGCAGAGTGGCCTAGTCATTATTACCTGCTCCTCTTTGGTGTAGAGCTGGAAGCACTGAGCGAGGGTACAGGCCTGGGGCTGATGGTGCTGCTCACGGTGCAGGTACACACTCTCAGCGTCAGGGATGTACTCTTCCTCCGTGTGGCCAAACAAACTGCAGGGACGAGCCGGAACAAAACCCTCAACAAAACACTCCAACTACGCGTACTGAGCGCTAGTATCACTAGCCAATTACATTTTTATTTGGTGTCTTAGAAGACTGTAATTTTCGTGTGTTTGCAAGAATCTCTGATATGATCATATAGATATGTTGTTGTTTTTTTTTCTTTAGATGGTGGAAGGTTGTTCCATATGTCGCAGGCTGTAACACGTCTCGGCTCTCTAAGGGCTACAGTTAAGCACATTACATAAGCATAGAGTACATCAAAAAGCTGCAGGCTAGCAGAAGCAGTCGTTCAGGCAAAACACTTACTAATCCTTGGTCTCTTTGTCCCACTCCACTACGATCTTGACGTGAGGAGGGCCCCCTGCGCCACAGGACTTGTACGCCCTGCAAAACACACATGAGCTCAGGGAAACTGCTTGCGACGCCTGCCTTCCTTTGTGTTATGAATCCATCCAGTGAATAATCATATCTCACACACACACACACACAACTGTACATATGGTACCAATTCAATACCCAGCAACAGTCCTGGGCAAAAAACATTCTTAAAAATACCGCATTCGGCATCAGATCCTGTAACAAATGGATTTAATTTCTGGAAGAGACTATTTTTGTAACTGGAACTCATTACATGAAAAAGATTTTTATATAAAGATTATATAAGATTTTTATAATAAAGCCTTTTTTCCTTTGTCAAGATTTTTAGATGATTATTTATTTATTAGATTTACCATGTAGGTGATATTTTGTGTGAAAGGATACAGCTGAGAAGTACTTCAACTATTTTAAACATTTTCAAGCTTCTCTTAGTTTTGTTTTACTTACTTACTTAGTCTTACTCTCTTCTCTTAGTTTTGAAAGAAAATCAAACAATCAAATAGATATAAAGGTACAAGTATGTTTTTAGATTGATTATCAGAAAAGAATAAGTGCTATCCTGTTGTGTGTTACAGAAAAGAGTCATGCAGTTTCAGTTAAGCAGCTAAAATCCGGGCTGTAATTTGCTTCACGGTCGAAGCCCAACCTCTCCACAGTGGGGTGGCACAAAGGAAATTCCTCCTGTGGTAACAAGTACGTGATCCCCACCACACCGACCACGCGCAGGCTGAAGGGCCCCACCTAAAACAAAGATGCCTGATTTTCAATCTTCATTTTTAAGAAGCAGCAGCAGCTGTTATTGTAATAATGATATATTGCACAGGCTTCTCGAAAAATAAATAAAAAGGCTGCATTTTCTGAGCACCACGCACTGACCTGGATGTAAACCCCTTGTCTTAGCAGATGATGCATCTTCTCTAGAATGGCCTTCTGAAGAACATCCCAGGTTACAGTGCGCTCCATGTACAGTACGAAGGGAAGGCCAAACCTGGGATGCAGGAAATAAGAGCTTTAGCATTTCTAGCACGTCCATCTAGCACTGAAAACTCACACACTCACACTCACACACACACTCACACACACACACTCACACACACACTCACACACACACACTCACACACACACTCACACAC
>JAQMYM010000023.1:30393970-30409746 GCA_030014255.1 Parauchenoglanis ngamensis
CACACACAGACAGAGAGAGAGAGAGAGAGAGAGAGAGAGAGAGAGAGAGAGAGAGAGAATGTGAAGTGCCATTTTCCTGGCTATTGTCACGATTACTCAAAAAGGATCACAATATTTAAACATGCCTTGGAAACAGAGCTGTATTTTATGGCCAAATTATACACAGGGCGCTAACTCAAATGCATTCTGGCTACTTTCCATAAAACAAACTGGCAATATGTATATGTTGTAGAAATTTCATATTTATACTGTGTGACGAGTGCAGATGATGCTGTAATCTGAACATAGCTCCCCTGGATGTAATTATCTGTCAGCTAATGCTTCAGAGTAGCCTCTCCATTGCAGCAGCATGGCAGACCTCTGGCATTATTGATGGCAAATGGACACAGCTGTGGAATTCAGTCTCTTACAAACACTCACTTAGAAGGAAACAGCTGCTGCCTCACAACATACTTTGCTATTGACAAGCGAGTCTAAGGGGTTGGTTAAGAAAAGCTTTATTAGGGGTTTATTGGTGTCTAGATGCACGATGCAGTGGTTAGCACTGTTGCCTCACACCAAGAAGGCTCTGGGTTTGAATGTGCCAGCTGACTGAGGTCTTTCCATGTGGAGTTTGTATGGTTTCCCCCATTTTCCTGTGTGGGTTTCCTCCAAGTGCTCCAGTTTCCTCCAGGTGCTCCAGTTTCCTCCCACAGTCTAAAGACATGCAGATTAAGTCAACTGGCTATTTTAAATTGGCCATAGGTATGAGTGTGAATGGTTGTTCATCTCTGTGTTAGCCCTGAGACAGATCAAAGTCAGATGGGATTGGCTCCAGCATGCTGTTACCGTGATAGATAGACGGTATACATAATGGATGGATGGATGGTGTCTAGATTGTTCACCTTCATTCCTTGTAATTGCTTTTTTTATATCTTGTTAGTCAGTGTTTACTTTGTTTTGTGGTTTTGGTAAAGTAATGCAAATGTAAAAGCTGCAGCTCTGAGCAGTTATATATTTTCCCTTGTTTCCTGGTCTTGTCTTTCCTAGCTTTGTTTACTGTTTTTCTGGTTTGACCTTTGCCTGTATTTGACCCTGACTATGAATTTTACTATGAGCTGTCTGATTTTATCTTGATTTTGTTGTTGTTGTTGTTGCTGCTGTTGTTGTGGAAAGCCACCAAAAGTGAAAATTCTGATGTTTAATACTTTTCAACTTCAGTGGAATAAGGCATGGTGTGAACACAGATATGCAGATCACTGTTTGAGCTTCATGGGGTGATTTATTTATAAGCTGTGGGGAACAGAATAAAAGAGCTTGTACTGTTCTGTATAAGTTTCCTAATGTGAGCTACCATGTGCTGTGGTAAAGAGGTGCTGCTGAATGAAACGAAAAGAATTTAGCTCATGTGATGTTCATTAGCATTTTTATTCTTGCATGGTAAAAGATCAGTCGGAGCTGTTCCTGCTTTTCTTCGCCTGTAATGCTTGTGCATTTTTTCTCATAACCTGAAGTGTGTCATGGTTGCTGTCCATAGTGCTGATTCTCTGGCATATGGGCTACAGTGGGTAATGTCATTTGATCCTGGCATTATTAAGGCAATATATTGCTCATGAGCCAGTGCTAATTGCTTAAATGCTATATTATTTATTTTTCAAAAACTATGCAGGTCAGATTTATGAAGGTGAATTATTGATTTTGAGCCAGTGATAATTAATTTAGTTAGATTGAAATTTTTCAGGTATTCAGGAACTTCATGTTCTCATAGAACTAGAAATGTTTTTTGTATTTTTATAACAGAAAGAAATATTACATGCAGAGGGTATATAAGTAGAGGAGGGGAGATCAGTTCTTGAATTATGCAGATATAAACCACATGCAGTTAACTGATTATGAAAGTCCTCTTACTTTCTATACTTTGAAGTAATGATTCTCAATGTCAGCATTGGACATCCTTATCAGGTTTGCCTGGAGTTATCTCAGAGGAATTTGAGTCCAGAGAACACATCCAGCATGTATGCATGTTTCTTTAAGATTAATGCAATTTAAATAACCTTCGATCACTTTTCAAGGGTTTTGTTAATGCTTTCACGAACAAAGCTGGTAGCTGAATACTAAGCATAGTCGTTAAAATAAAAGGGAAATTATTTGACCTTATATAGACACCGCAAAACAAGGCCATTATTTTAGTCACAGGGAAAATTTATGACCGTGATATAGGCAGCTGTTTCTGCAAGTATAACAAGCTTGTCAGACCAGCGCAATATCCAGGGGAATATTGCTTATGAGATGTATGACTGGGGAAAGTAAATTTACAGAGAGTGGAAAATGGGAGAAAAACAAATAGACATCCAGTGTGAGGTGAAATGCTGAACAGGGGGGAACTGTGTTTGAAAGAAATCACTTGAAATATAAATCAAGATGACTCTCAGCCTTGAAAAAGATGGGGAATGTGTGACTATGCTGTCAATTGGTGACAGGAGCAGAGTTTTTAAATATGGTGGTAGAATAGCCACCTCGTTATAAATGAAACAAAATATCCAAGGAGGTAAAATAAAGGGAAGGTTTTATGTGTATGGAAAATCAAAGTAAACAAAAGCAATGTGTGACTGATGATATCTGCCTATCTGTGTGAGAACACTGGACTTATGATTAAAGGGATGTATGAGTTCCTGTTGAAGCCTGTGTGAAAGGGAAACCTACTGTTGGATCCTGTGTAAAACCTTTAAGGATTCCCTCAGAGGAACAAACCTAAGAACTCTTTAGTATTTTAGATGCAATCTTTTTAGTGTAAAATGAGAGAACTAATGAGATCATATCACAAATACCCTCTACTGGATCACCTTTGGTTTTAAAAGCTCTAAATAGATGTGAACCAAAGCTCCAGTGTTCTTGATGTGTTCTTGTAATACAAAACAAAAGAGGCCTGAGTTTTTTGGCACACCAGAGTAACCCAGAGATACCCTCTAAGGTTGGCCAATGACTCAGCTCAGATATCAGAGAACAGTCTCTGGAGGCACATGACTGAAAGGCCTACAATCTAATAAGCTTTTTTGTTTTGTTATGGAAAAAAGACAGAGGGTTTTTTTTGCAATTACAGAACATTCTGACTCAAGCCAATACATAGTCCCGAAACATTACTGTTGAGGTTAAAAAAAAATGCATAACATTTCTGAGTGTTAAGCTGAAGCATTTTTTTTGTATGACAACTTACGTAAGGCTGTATGCATTGGTGTATTGGATTAAAAGTGAACTCTGAGTATGTTATGCCGCCCCCTGGCATTGCATATGCAGCAGATTGATAAGATGTGGTTGGAGGAAGCACATGATAGCCTTTGCCCTCCCTGGTTGGTAGTTGTTTTGTACACAAATGGATTTGGAAAAATCCAAAAAAAGAGTGTAAACATAACTGACATTTTATTCTTTTATAAATACAATCCTGTAATCTAGACATTAGTAGTTGTTGGTCACAAACACCTTCAATGATTCTAACCAGAAGAAGCAAGCCAATGACTGAACTGGCAAAGCCCAAAACGTTTAATGGAGTGGGTTGTGTGCACATACACACCATACACCGGACTCACAAACTCAAGCATGGTGAAACAAGAAAACTACTGAACCTCTTGATCTTTTCGAAATATCAGCCATTATGCTCAAAATGAAATCAGTTCTGTGAACAAATATGCAAATGGAGTTAAAACCCCACGCCCCTTTTTAGTATGCAATTGGTTCAAATAAACATCACATCTTTTTTTCTAGTTTTGTGAGCACTTGAAAAATAATAGAAATTTAACCCAGTAAAGTATTTTTCATTTGCCTTTATGTTTCTGACTGTCTAGACAATTTGCTTCAACATTGGTGCCGCTGTGTGTCATATTCGTCTGGGATTTGGGAGAGCTCCCTGTCCTGTGTGTCACCCAGCACTCCTGACTCTTTTCCACAGCTCTCCTGCCTCGCTCACAGTCTCCACAGTCTCTCATTTCTCACCTCTAATGTAATGTAGACGTGATGCCACCAGGGAGATATTATTCCTTCCTAAATTATGGTCAGATGTGATTGACAGAACCAGGTAAGAACCAGCGGGTTCCATTCTTTTAAAGGAAGAGACCTGCTGACAGTGACAAGTCATTGCTGTGAATATTGCTTCTCAAATGGTGTCTGAGTTACAAATTATAAAGGATTCATGTTTAAATAATAATTAAGACAGACCTGCTCCACTTTTGATGTTCCAAAAAAACTAAGTGTTCCCAAAGCTTTGTGTAGAGACAAGTTTTAATAAGGTGAAGTCCCAGTGAGCCTGAGGGAGGCTATCAGGTTTGAGAATCTATGCCTTTATTAATAAATTTCTTTTGTTACACTGCCTAACTCTGTTACAGGTCTGCTGGTTTCATTAATATCCAAATGATTCCTCAGATGTGGGCTATGAATTTTCACAGATATGAAATCCTATGACTGTTTTGCTTTATGAAGACCCATAAATCCCATAATTTTAGATAGATGAGAACTGGGCTATTAGGCCAACTGTAGCAACACCACACTTCTAAGTGAATAACTGTGAAGTTACAATATATGCTTGATAATTTTTTTATTTTTTAAATTTGTGATAAAATATTTTGGCTTCTGTCATTAATGGACTTCGTGGGCTTACCAATAGTTAGCTAGTTTGATTTAGAGAGATTAGTTTTAATAGATATACTATTTATTCCTATGTTGCCTGACTAAATCTGACTCATGATTCAGATTCAAATTCAGTAGACAAAGCCACTAGACAATTTAGGCTAGATATATAACACCAATAATGGCCATGACCACATTTTTTTATTGACACATGTATTTACTTATTTAAAAATAAATTCATGTTGGTCATTATAGATTGCTTGATTATTCTTGTAGAAGATAAACTCAATTACCATGACAAAAGGCCAGTCTTATTTTGTTGCTCACAAGGTGCAGACAGGTGATAGGGAAGAAATGTAGACTAAGTAAAAAGCATATAAAATGCACCTCTAAAGATTTATTTGCCAAAAGTGATGATTGGATCATCAGTCGATACTGTTTGTCTAGAACAGTTTAACTTCATCTCAATTCTAGAGCTTTTAGCTACAGGAAAATTTAAAGCCAAACTGAAGACATGTATCTGGGTTTTCCTAACCATGAGTTATAATGACATGTTAATGACATGTGTACTTCATAACATCATCTTGCTAATGATGCAATACATTACATTTCCAAATACAGCAGCAGCAAAGAACAATAATGGGGGATTTTCACCCCATTATGGGTTTTCTAAATGTATTTGGGGAAATACTTGTCAACCTGTATGTGAAGGAAATAAAACGATGGGCCATGGACAACTTGACAAAAACTTTGGATCACTCCAAACCACTAAGAAAAGGCTCTTCTCACAAAGTTTTATTGTCATTATAGTCTCTGCAAACTAGGACAAGCACTCAGGATAAACCATTTGTGAAAGTGCTAAATAAACCATTTTTGTTTCACTCTATTTCCTGCAACCGTATTCCTAAATTATTGTCAGTGACGTTCATCTTTTTTGACACTTTGTCATGCTTCATGTTGTCTGGAACAAGCAGTGCCATGAGCAGGCTACTGGGCTTAGAAAGGAAAGTTGTTTACCATATATGGTGATTGGGCGGCGTTCTTTATGCAAATGAGTGTGCCTGTGCACAAGCTGAGCAATTTAGAATGTATAGGATTTATCAACAGCTGTGCATATGCATATGTAATAAATGCAAATTTTCTTTCATGTACTGTTGTACTGTTGTACCATGTATTCAACTTGTATGATGCATGCTTTGATAAATGAGACTCCACTGTAGCAGACAAACCAAAAAGCCAGGTAATGTGAGGCAGGCAGGAATGACCTAGACAAGATTAAATAAGGACCCATGCAGCAGGCTGTGGGCAAAACACTAACCAAACCAGACAGAGCACAAACGGTAGAGTAAGATTTCACAACATAATGCCGATAGTCTGTGGTATTTAAAGGGAATAGAGTGATTGCAAACAGGTAAGTGTCATTAGTAATTAGGACAATGTGACTGGGGATTGATACTTGACTGGAGGTCCTGTCATGAGGTTGTGGGTTCTCCCAGAGTAGTGGAGATGCCTATATGAAAAAATGTTTAATAAATTTTGTTTTAAAATATGATTTTGTCTCAAAGCTTTCTTCAAGACAATACTTTTCTCTACTTGTAAGACACCATTAAATGACAAACACAGAATCCTACTACAGGATAAAGACTAGATCTTTTATCTCCAATGCAGCATAATTTGAGATTGAGTATTTCCTGAAATCAGTTTTTTTGCTATGACCATTTCCTTCTATTAACGGATCTCGTTCATTCCTAATGCTCTCGCAGCCAATAGGTACTTGTGTTACTCTAAAACCAGAAATTACTTAAAGATTTTGGTTGATCTGACACAATGTACAGCAGTGGTCATCAATCCTGTTCCTGGGGATCTACCTCCCTGAAGACTTTAGCCCCAAACATAATTGTGCTCACCTGACCATCTAATCATTGCCTTAAGACGTTTGTGATCAGCTAAAAGATATGTTGGAGATGAAACCTGCTGCAAGGTACACAGAAAATTCTATAGTGTTTAATCAACGCTGAGAGAGGTCATTTTAACACTATGCTGATGTTTATTTTGTCCAAATCTTTGCAGTGTTTTAAAATGTAAACAATGCAAGTCAGATGCATAGTTAAAATAACTCTATGCATAGTTAAAAATGAACTCTGCTTAACACCAGAGTATGGCTTCATAACTCTGTAGGAGTTGAATCAACAACATTTCTCAGTGACACCAACGCTCTTCTGCAATTGATTCCTTTAGTGTTAAATCTTATTTTTACAGTGTCAATTATATAACAGTGTTGTTGACCACTGGTATACAGTATTAAAACCTTCTTCAGATGTTTTATATACTTCTGGAGTTGAGGAGGAGAAATTAGTCCTCATAGCTTTCTTACAAAATCTCATGAAATTACTCTCAATTAAATGTTCTGCACGCTTTACATGACATCAAACTGCATTGGCAGGAAGTGAGCACCAGCGGCAAATGAATCCATATCTCAGGCTACTGTCCTTATTTGGCCTGATATATTTCTATTGCTTGGTTTGGTTCCTTTCGTTTCTTTTTTGAAGTGGAAGTGCAATCAAAAGAAAGCTTTTATAGCAGTTCATTTTAAAAAATGGATATTAAAAACTCATCCCAATAGTCCAGATGAAGCAATCTCTTTGTAAATGTAGGTCATGAAATGCATTTCACAATAGACTTCCCTGACATGGCCTCCTTACTCGTGATCAGCCATACTGGTTTTCAGCATCACCATGACAACCCCTCCCTCCCCGTGGCCTTTGAATATTCCAAATTTTAATAGAAAAAAGAGGGGGAAATAGTGTCAACAAAACTCGTCTGAACTGGAAGCATTCTGATCTGAATTTCAACAGCTTCAGCCCTTCAAACACTGAGACTACAGTGCTGTTTTGTTAGATATTCATAAGAACAGGCACATACTCATACCAATCATGAAGTAACATGTTTTCTATGAAGCGTCAGTCATGCATTAAAAAGTATAAAAAGCATTTTAGTGAGAACAGCCTGATACATTTTAAGTGTTAGTCTTTTCAAAATTTAATATTTAAATTCACTAACTGGTGATTTTCTCCCAAATTAAATATTTTTTTCATAATAACTTTTTGTTCATAATAATGTGTGTACTTCTAGTAGAATTTCCTGCTTTTTGTCTTTTTTGTCCTCTGCTAGTTTTTATTGTTTTTTCAAGTTCTGTACACATTGCTGAAGCTAAGATGTTCAAAAGAGGCTATGAAAATAATAATAGTTTTCTAAAATGAAATAATGCATTTACTCCTCTTAATGTGTGTGCATGCATGTGTGTAAGTGGGTATAATATAGTTTTTTGTTTCCTGAAGTAAGCAAATTCAGAAGTAGATGGATTTCTGTATCAATGTACTTCTTATTTACAGCTATGATGCATGCAATTTCATTGTATAAAGTCTGCATCCCAAGGTCTTTCATGTTTTTATGATTAATAAAATGTTCTAGCTTGCATCTTTGCTTAGCTTCAGTACAAAAAGTATTTGTGTAAATTTGCAAATAATGAGCAAGGAGATAATAAGAATAATGCATTGCTGGGGAGGTTATGATGTACAGGTGCAAAAGCATCTCAGAGATGTTGTATGAATGAACAGAATGAAACAAGGAAAGAGACATGCCAATCCTTCTGCATTTGCCTGTTCTTTTAATTAATCCTTTTTAACATGTAAATGCTGTAAACCAACACCCTCTCATTTCCCAGGCCCACACCTTGTTGTGTTCAAGGAAATAGTTCCCCTGAAGCATCACTGAGAAAAGAATTTAGGTCTAGAAAATGTTATCAAAGTTCCCAGCCTTAGAGAAACAAAAGCTATCCACTCACTCAGGGGCTACATGTCCTGAACGCCCACTCATGTTCAGGACGTGTCATGCATGCTGACTACTAATCTCTCAGCAGACCTCACCTCAATCATCCCCTACAAGCATGCCTAACCAGGCATCCTCCTCCTCCTCCTCTTCCTTTAATGATTTTGACAACACAACAAATTATACAAGAATATAGCCTTATGTTTAAAGAAATATCATAATCATATAATCATCAGTGGTGACTCAAAAGTATGATCTTATTTATTATATTTACAGTTGTGGTCTGAAGTTTACATACACTTGTCATGAACATGAATGTCATATCAATATTGGGCTTTCAATGATTTCTTTGAACTGTTCTTTTTCTGTGGCAGAAGTATACATCTTTAATAGAAAAAAACAAACAAGAATTTGGTGCACAGTTTTTCATTTATTTTGGGTTTTCTGAAATCACCAGCAAACCTAATATTTGGTTAAATGTCCCTTAGCAAGTTTCACCTTGACCAGATGCTTTTGGTAGCCATCAACAAGCTTCTGGCAGAATTCTGGTTGGATATTTGACCACTCGTCTTGATAGTTCATTTAAATTTGTGTGTTTCCTGGCATGGACTTGACTTTTAAGCTTAGTCCACATATTTTCAACAGTGTTGAAGTCAGGATTTGTTTTAATGTTGTCTAAGTTTCATCCATGTAGGTGATGGTTTGAGGTTCTGCTGAAGAATTCTGAGGTTCTTCATTATTCCATCCACTTTGTGCAATCCACTAGTTCCACTGGCAGCAAAACAGCCCAAGAGCATGATGTTACCACCACCATGCTTAACAGTTGGTATAATGTCCCTCTGTTCCTTGTGGCCAATCAACTCAATCTTTGTTTCATCTGACCATAAAACTTTCCCCCAGAAGGCTTTTTCTTTGTGCATTTGGTCAGATGCAAACTTTGGTGCAGCTTGAAGGTAGGTATTTGGAGCAGGGTTTCTTTTTTGGATGGCAGCCTCTCAGTCCATGGTGATGTAAAACTCGCTTGACTGTAGACAGTGTTCCAGCTGCTATCAGTTCAATGCAGGCCTGTGCCTTGATGGCTCCTGGATTGTTCCTGACCATCTGAAAGTTTCCTTTCAGCTGGGGGTGATGGTTTAGGTGTTCTTCCAGCAAAGTGGCTACACCTCGCAATAACTTAAACTTGGAATCTGCATTTGTTTATAAATAGCTCCAAGAGATATTCCTGAATTGTGAAAATCTGTGATCCTCTTTCTCAGATCTGCACTGAGCTCCATTGACTTTCATATTGCACTTTGTTTTGGTTAATCCAATGAGTGCTGTCAAACTAACTCTTTTTATGTTATGTTACGAAACACAACATAAACACAAAGAAGCTACCAGCTGTAGTCAATCATGATTACTAACAGGAAGTTAAGATGCCTTGGACTTGGCAAGATGAAAGACATTTTGATACTTTCAGCACCACCAAATTAATAATATAAGTTGGTGTATGTATATGTTTGACCCTGTAATTATTTCAGAAAACTCAAAATAAATTAAAACTTATGCACTAAATTCTTGGTTTTTAATTTCTTTTAAAGATGTATATTGTACAATCATTCTGACACACAAAAAGAACAGTTCAATGAATTTCACTGAAAGCCCATTATTGCCTGATATTTATGTCCATGATGACGTTAATGTCTGTGTATATAAACATCTGACTGCAACTGTATTTACTTTATCTATTTACTATATCCTATTTTTTCATTATTAGAAACATCACCACACTTGATGTCTTCTTCTAAAATCTTCAATCAGACCATGTGGCAACTGGCCAAGTGACAGAAAGAATCAAGTGAGAGAATCAAATGAGAGCATATCTCAGTTAACATACACTTTGGGAGCACACAATGTTAAAAAGGGATTTGTAAGACAAAGAAGCTTATCACCATTTAACACAGGCTTTTGTACTTCACTTTGAAAGGTCTAACAAGGTTTTAATAACTAGCTTAATGTCAGAGGTGCTGAATAGAGGTTACAATGAAGGAGAACCACATCTAAGAGAATAATGGAGTGAAGATGGGTCAGATACATGTATATCCAACCATAAAGTGAAGCCTGAGAGGTTGTATTTAATATTGAAGAGATTCTAATTAAAGCTCTGTTCTAGAACTCAAACTCATATATTTCCAAATTTTATTTCTTCATCTGTATCCCATAGAGGGAGTTACAGATGAAGAGATACAGATGAAGAGATAAAATTCAGATCAAGCTTCTCTTGCATTGATTGGAAAAATTATTGCCATGGCACCAACACTCGAGTAGATTATTATGTTTAACAATTGCATAAGCAATTACAGAATCACATAAACACTTAAAGTTCAAATGGGTCTGTGTTAATGTGTCCATAGTGAGGGCACCATGGATTTTGCTGGTTACATTGTCAATTACAAATAACGATAAATGTTTTTTCTGTATTCACATGGGAATGGACAACACACAGAACACTGTGGGCTACACACTATACTACATAAAGCTCAGGAAAATCTCAAGTACATTTAAAACTCACAGTGCAGTCCCACATTACATTTCCATGGCAGAACAGATATAATGAAGAAACAAAAGGGGGAAAAAGCAAGAACTTGTAAAAATTCCACACTGACAATTTTTTTGTCTCAATACTTTTGTGACACCTTGGTTGACATGAGGAGAATGAGGACTCAGAAGGGAGAGAGTAATAGTACATACCTTTAGCGTTTTTTTTGTCCATGCATTTCATCTGGACAAACTTCATAAATGAAAATCCAAAAAATTCAAAATTCAGGTAAATGCACTCAAGCTCAGCAGGATGCTGTTGAAAAAAGGTCATGTTCCTTGTCCCTTCCATGAAGGACATGCAGTGTATAAATAGAGCATTGTTAATCCCACACAGGTGTGCATAAATTCATAAAATTACCTGCTCCTTTTCACAGACTCATCCCTCAATTCACAAGCGGTATTATACCATGGCGGAATGATTAGGTACAAACTTGCATTAATAGCCAGCCTTCAATCCAGACACTGCCGCACCTCTTTTTGGTTTGGGTTTCAGGCAGACCACAATTGCTTCTGTCTAAATAATCCAGGGATACACCTGCTCAAGGCCCAGTTGGAAACCTGTATACAAGTGTTGTAGTCCTGTCTTGGCTGAGAACACATTCATTTTCTTGGTCACATCTTGGAATTGAAAGCAATTCTATTCTACCTCAAATCAGTCTTGGACTAGGACATGGATTGGGCTCGTAATTTTAGAGGGAGACTTCAAGACCATCTTTTTTTTCCACCACAGTGAAAATGATAAACTTTTTGATTTTTCATACTCTCAAAATCATTATACACATAAAAAAAAATATAAAAAATTATTAATTATGACTAATGGCACCGGCAACCGTAATCCTGTATGCACCATGTGTAGCTACATTTTTGCGCTGGGGTACTCAGTTTTATGTGTTTTAGTAGTTTTATGGTGGTGTTGTATCGATAATGTGCAAAATTAAAAAAACCCAAACAGAATCAATCTCTCTCTTTCTTGCTTCCTCACTCACTTGCTGAGTAGTCGTATGTGCATGCTCTGGAACCTAGACATTAAAGGTAGCCTACAAGCAGGCAAGCAGTGCATACTATGAAATATTATCCTGTCGGTGTTACTGATTATGACTGCATTTCATCGTGTGCAGTGCCTCACAGAGAAAAACATCAGTGTGTAATTGTGTTCACTTACATTGAGAGCTATATAATACTATTAAACTATTAAATATAACACTTGAATATAAAATCTGAGTGTGTTGCAACTATTAACAAACTCTAATGTGAGCTGTCAAAGGAGCTCTGCATCGCTCTCAAAGACTTTTACAACATATTCAGTATTGGGATATTTTCTTTTTGTTTTTTTTACTTTTGACCTCATAAAATGTTCCGGTTGACCCCAGATGAGCACCTTTCAACCTCCAGGTATTTTTACAGATTATAAGAGATTACAAGAGTCCATATGAAGAGGGTAGATGATTTCTATTGCATTTTTGTTTCAACTCCCTGTAGGGAGCCGGAGATGTAGTGTGCGCCAAACTGCCCCATAGCTAACAAGCCCAAATCTCCTCTACAGAGATTTCCCTTTTGAATATTAACACAGTTGATGGTAAATAAGTTTAATTAAATCCATGGTCTTGAAAGGTTTTTACGTGTTCAAATGTTCATGTACTTTTTTTTAGGTCTCGGTCTTGTCTTCTCCAACGACTTGGTCTTGAATCCCAGAGTCTTGGTCTTGAATCAAACTCGACCCTTTAAGTTCTTGGTCTACTGTATACCACTACTGTATACTATAGAGCATCCCATCCAAATGCATACTTCTATAGGTTTCCTGTGAGTCTTGCCCATCTCAAGGAACTCAGGAAAGCTCTCAGATGTTGAATGTGCCACTGCCAGTCATACTCTCCCTCTCTCTCTCTCTCTCACTCTCTCTCTCTCATATTACCCCTACCATCTGGTGAGATGCTGGTGAACTTGACTCCTTCTGCACTCTAGCCCTGCCTGGCCCATCCTGATCTTGGCCCATCCTCCACTTTTACTTGGAGCTTCCTTCACTTGAGAATGACTTACTGCTGCTGAGCATCACCCCACATGGATAGTCTAAAGATTGACTTGAAATTGCTGTGGATAGTGCCAAACAGATACACTAAAGATCGCCAGTTTCTCTTCTGGAAACAGTTTATGCCAAAGTCTCATTCATTATTCAGTGGATATCCTCACTAGGATACTATACATATAAAGCTGAAATCTGTAGTGAAAAAAAAAACAAACCTCTGATACTTGTACTGAAGATCCTTTCAACACACTTAGTACTGCACCACTGTTTTTCTGCTTGCCATGCAACCCATCACTGCAAGAAACACAGTGTTAACATAGAATATCTCCCACACAGATGTATGCTCATTTATGAAATTACCTGCTCCTTCTCCCAGCCCATTCACAACTGTAGCGCAACCATGTCCCCATTGTCACAACTTGATAGCCTGTTGGACTTAAAAACAGAAAAATAATTCATAGCTTTTTCTTGTTAATTATTGATTCAAACATGTAAGATGTACTAGCAAATATTTTTCAAATACTACAGCATAATTTTCAGCATTGATTTAGAAAATGAGCGTTAATAGTTACCATATTTGGATGATGCTTTTATCCAAAGCAACTTACAGTTGAATAAGGAAGAAAATGAGCAGTTGATGAGCTTTGTTCAAGGGCCCACTAGTGACAGCTTGGTGATGTTGGGGTTTGTGTGAACTCACAATTCACAAAATTCATATTTTGTTGTAGTCTTTCGTACACATGTTCAGTAGCATGTTAATAAAAAAGTTATATTGAACCATAAGATTCTAAGATCTGTGTTGAACCCAGTGTTTGTGTTTGAGTGTGTGTGGAAAGGAGGACACTGGAGACAGGCAAATTTTGATGAAGCGCCTGGTTTGTCCCTTTTTTACATAGTGTGAGCACATTTCAACACACAAATGTGTAAAACAGTACAACAACAAAACCAAAAGACCAAGCAGTTCTCTACTATGACAATTAAGTTTTTAAGTTCTCGTGTAAATCTCCATGTTTCTGGTTTACAGTGCCTGCTAAAAGAAAAAACAACCATGTAAGTAGGCTGCAGGTAATAACACACAGGTAAGAGCAAAACATGAATTGCCCGATACCAGTGATTGAACTAAATGTTGTTATACTTTAGGGAGTGTAGTCATTGGAGCTGGGTGCATTTGGAACTGAGGGAACACTTGTGTCTTAATATATAGTATCAGAGGATGAGTACCACAGCTTGATGGCTAAGCACTGGGCCCTCTTCCTCCTCCACCACCTGGGACAAAATGGTCCTCAGCCCTCTGCCTCACGTGACAGTTTGCAGAGAGAAAAGTCAGCAAAATGCAACAGTGGTCTTATACAGAATCACATTTACCTGGTAAAAAAAGCCTGTTTGCATGTCTTCATCCACTGGTCTGGACTGATCCAAACCTACAGTCATAGCCAGCCATCCCTAAGAACAACTTCACCCACTTTGTGGTCTAGGGTCTTGGGCAGGCTGCAATTGCTGCTGTCTAATTTGGGAACATACCTGCCCTTGGCCCAAGGGGAAGCCCAGATGCTGCAATTCCAACTATCCAATAGCTCACTTCTCTGGATTTGCTATGATTCCCAACTGTATCAAGGAAATATAGACTCTTAAGTGCTGCAGACATTACTACAAATGTTTATTGTTTTAATGAGCAGTAGCATATGCTGAATATTTTGTCCGTGGGATGTTGAAAAATGGCCGGGGGGTCCAAGCAAACCAATAGGAAGGGTGACACATTTGTGTATCCCAAACAGAGCGGAAAAGGCCATTTTTTCTCAGGACATTGGAGTCAAGGAAATCTGCCAATGTCCCTTGATTAAATCCAGTGTCAAATAAAATCTGTGGGGCTTCTGCCCTTATAGTATTTCAAATGGGGAGAACCCCTGGAGGCTTCCAAGACCTATAGTACTGCAAATAACAGGGGCTTGAGCCACTTATCCCAATTACATTCATAATCATGAACAAAATTATAAATCATGTGTTGGCAACGGTTTTTTGGTAATTTGGGTGGCTGGTGACATTCGAGGCATGCTACACACCAACTCCATTCATTGCCCCAAATGGCCAATAAAAATAAGCCATTAGACAGTTGAGTGTTTTATCCTGCACCACTAAGTATAATTTATCCTTAATTACTGTAAGTAAATTGGCCAGTGTGTCTTCTTACTGGATAATGTAATCACCATTGACTTTCTGTTGATCACTAACTTGATCCAGGGGGAAAGCCCTAAAGGATCCCTCACAGAGATGGGTAACTGGGTGGAGCCCACCCCTCCTTTGAATCATCATAACATGGAGCTGACATTGATGGGTCTGGCATCACCTCTTTGCACCAGCCAGAGCTGGACACACCCCACACCTGGCAAAACCCATGCAATAGTTTTTCATACTTTATATTTTCATCCCAATAATGTGTGGATGTATGAGGTTGGGACTATCTGTCACCTCAACAAAGCTATGAGATTTTATTAGGATGGCACAAGCAGATTTTGGTAAACGTTCCCCAGCACACACTTCGCCTTCATCAACAATACATTTCCCAGTGCCCCACATCGAATAAACTTTGGTGGATGGGGTCTGATTACAACCTTAGTCCACCAAGGCCTGTTATGCATGCCCTTGAATACTTTCTGGTTTGTGGTATGTTCCAGCTCAATTCAATTCAATTCAATTCAATTTTATTTGTATAGCGCTTTTAACAACAGACATTGTCTCAAAGCAGCTTCAC
>JAQMYM010000023.1:30420261-30430625 GCA_030014255.1 Parauchenoglanis ngamensis
GTTTGTTAGTATGTGCAGTGTGTGTGTGTGGGGGGGGGGGGGGGGGGTTGAGATGGCGGTATTAGATGGTCAGCTGCGTTTGATTTTGCGTCAGTCAGGAGCTAAAAATATCATTCCACTTGATGGCAGTGATCCAATCCAAGACTGCAATCACTACAAAAAATGTCAAGATTACTCAGTGGAGGCAGGTGAAAGAGCATAAAAGCTGTAATAATATTATGGAGCTGTTTAAGGCCTCATTTGCACAGCTTTGATTAATCATAGAGCAAATCTTTGATTAATTGCAGAATATGTATAATTTCTGTCACTAACCTAAATGTGCTTCCCATGTTACTTGATAATTAGCCCCATAGGTCTCTCTGTCTCTCTCTCATTCTAAGTATGTTCAGTAAGTAGTAGGTAGTATTAGTCATTCCCATATGTTGTCCTCATTTTTGAGATAATGGATTTATTTTCTATTCTTTCCATAGACATCATATTGAGGGAGGAAAGAAGGCAAAATGGAGGAATGGGAAAAGTGTAATTAGCCTCAAACTGACTTGCAGGTCAATTTCATTGTGATGGAGGCTACATGGGATCACAGCCACGGTTCATTACCTTATGTAGAGCACTATAAGAGATTTCACCTTGATATGCTCCAGTTCTATTGAAAAAAAATCTTTGCTTACATAGAAGTGGCTTTTAGAATGATAACAGCTGGATTTTGAAATAGTTTTTTTTATTGTGAAGCTGAAAGAGCTTGAAAGTCTTTCATCACCCACAGTTCTGCCAGAGGGAAACTCTTGAAATGTTGCAAAATACAAGTTTAATGAACATCATGTATGTGATTTAAAAATTCAAACTTCCTGTACTTCCTATAAAAGAGATTCTCAAATATGGAAGTGTGGCTACAACCTTGCAGACTTTTTATGCCTTCGTCATTAGATTGTGAAGGCTTTATGTTTTCAGGTTCTGTCTGTGTATCCGTCCAAGATACTCTTTAATGTGATATCTCAAGAACAAGCCGTTGAATGTTTATAAGATTTATAGACAATTATCATTGTATCCAGCAGATGAACTGATTAGATTTTGGACAAGCTCAAAACAACGTCAAATGTCTGAAATAGTTTTTCTCCAATAGCTTAATACCTGTTTATCATACATAGATATTACTTACATATTGATGGCCAGGAAGTCAAGGACTATTCTCTAGCTATCTATGATTTTTGTTTTTGATCCATCCATTCATCCATTCATCCATTCATCCATCCATCCATCCATCCATCCATCCAAGGTTCAAGTTAGTGTGATATCTCAGGACAGAGTGGGTGAATGCCTGTAGGATTTACCTGGAATTATCATTGTAACCAGCAGATGAAGTGATTAGACCTTGGAAGTGATTCTTACAGGGTCAAGATCATGTAAATGTTAAATGTCTACAATAGGACATAAGAAAGATTAGACTACTTGGCTGTGGCAGCATTCCCATCAACCTTTCTGGCTTTGAGTTCTCCTTAATTAAAATAAATTGCAATCAGTCGCTAGCTTTAATTTTGAGAAAGAAAACTTGCCGAACAACTAAAAGATTTCTTGTCACATAGAATCTTTCCTGAATACATACAGTGATGATCAGATTTTCAGATGCGTTGGTTCACTGACGTAACAATGGTTTCGTGATCCTGTTACTTCATTTGGATAAAAAGGACATAAGAATACATTTTTCCAACATAAACACGTGCAAACAAAAAAGTTAGGTAATGAGGATAGAAATTTACATCGACATGCATATATGAACATGTGCTGACTTTCTCTGCTATACTTCCATTGAGGTCTGACAGACATTAATCAGGAATCTTCAGTTAGCGTTAGACACATCGGCCCACATTCACAGACGAGATGACCCAGCCTAAAACTTAGATGTGACTACTCAGACGGTTGAGCAGAATTTGTGGGTTCAGGTGGGTAGGGTGATTGCCTAAAGCACAGGAGTGTCTTAGTTACGTGTAATTATGATCTTCTTGTGCAATATCAACTTGAGCAAGGAACAGTATTGTATATCTGGCAAGGCCAGAGCTACAATCCGTCAGTCTAAATCTGAGACACTGCCATCATCTTGAGGACTGAAAATATTTTATAAAGTTTTTATTTGTTGTAATTGAAAACTCAATGACTAACCTACCATTTATTATGATTATTATGATGAAAATTCTAAATTTGGAGGTTCTCATGCTGATGTGCAGATGTTCACAGTTTCTAAAGAATAGCAAATGCGTTACTTGATTTTTATACATCTGCCAAAATAATAGTGTGTGTTCTGAATCAAGCTGCTAATCTAGGAGTACTTCTTCAAAATACATTGTTCTTTAAATAACTATATTTGAATCATATTTTACTGCTGTATGGCTAACAGTGAGTTTGTTTCTGTTTGAAATTTGTACTGTGTAGAGCACCTTTAACATAAGAGCATTCCCTGACAAACACGATGATCTATGTCTCAGCAAATTGAACAAATTAATAACAGAAAAAACAACAGCATTATCTGAAACCTAAAAGTGCTCTGGGTACTTTTTTTTGCTCTGTTTTCTTGTCAAAAATAAACCATCAAATCCAGGCAGAACAAACAATTTTTTCTTTTTTTAAATTTGAGTTTTACCAAACGATTTTAATTTGTTCAATTTGCTGAGCCATTGATCATTGTTAGCTGGCTAACAAGCTTAGGAACCAAAATTTAGAAAAAATGGAGGATCGTATATATTATTTAGCACAGAAAAAGCAAAAGGGAGTGTGACTGTAAGTACGCTGTGGGCACCTGACAGCCTAATACATGCTTGGAAAGGAATAGGGAAAAGGGATGCAAAAGGGAAAGGAGTACATAGTGGACCTTTAATGAAGTCCAGGTGCCCAGACTGTACTTCAGACTACTTACATTCACACTCCATTGTATTTTTCCAAACTTTTCATCCAGAACTAGCAAACACTGATTCCTCTTATTTCTTCTTCCTTGTCTTCTTTTCTTCTTGTTATCTTTCCGATGCTTCCTTCCTGATTCACGCTGCCACTTATAAAAATGCAAAATGTGGAAAGTGCTCTCTAGCAGTTTGTACATTCTGGGTTACTGTAGCGGTGCCACATGGCGGATCTGTAGAGGTGGACACGATCAAAATGTAGATACAAAGGGCTCATTCTAAGCTATGTTTTTTTTTTTTAGTCCTCCGATAACACATCAAATTCAGCCATTGAAAGCACTGATAAATAACTATAGAATTGAATGATGTGTTAAGTGAATTAATTCTTAATGTTAATTAAGATAAAATAATTTATTTAAAATAAAAGAATTAATTCTTAATGTTATAGGAACATTTTTATTGATTTGGTAGGTTATAGTATTCAAATCTGAGCTCTGATGAGTTTTTGTTGTTGTTCTGGACCAATTTGAGTCCCATTGCTGAAACAAGCATGCAACGGATTTACCCAAGGAAAACATGACCCATATACACGTAACTAGGTGCTGCAATTGATTTGTGCTTGGCAGACATGGATCACGTTTGAAAGGCAAAAGCCAGCGCTGTTAGAACGTGGGCTTGTGTTCTATCTCTGCAGTTGGAGAAACAACCACTGACAAAACTAGTTTTCTGTGATCATTGAAAAACATTACAAATATATTAATTATCTAAGGCTATGACGTATACAAACACTACCAACTAATAACTAACAAAATTAAAGAACTAAAAGTAACACAAAATCAAATACAAACTAAATTTATTTAGAAAATAGGTAATGAGAAAGATCTCCCATTGCTCAAGACTATCATAATGAGGTGTGTCCATAGATATACTGTATAGATATACTTAAGGGTGTCTCAGGCCATATGTATACAAATAGTTTTGGAAAATGTAATTTATACACCTCCGATTAAAAAAATCTTTTGCCCTGACAAAAGTGCAAAAATATCTTGAAAGCACTCACCTGAGCAAATCATGCTAATTAGGTGGAGGTTGTATTAGATGGATAGCCATACTATCTGGAGCTGTGAATGTAAAGATAGATTTTATACAGATATACCGTCTGTGTTGTTGTGTGTAGTCTTGAGGAACGACATGCAAGTGAGAATTTCACTGTACTTCAGTGAACAAGACAATAAAGTGACTTGACCTTTAAACTGTTCAAAATGTCAAACAATGTTATGAGCATGCATATTGAGTGGCGAAAAGAGAGAAATGCAAAGAAAATCCCTCCAACATGGTCAAGAGCTCATTCCTTGATTCATCTTCAGGTACTGCTTTATGTGGGTCAGAGTCACGGCTGGGGGAAAATTTTTTATTTGAAAAACGTCAAACATGAGCATTCATGTTGGCCTGAAGATAAGGTGGAACTACTGTTTAATCTTACACTTGGGTGTTATCCCAAATCTTTCTTTGCCGTGTAGCTGGAGTAGTGCAGTGGATTCAAGGCCTCTACATGAGTGTGTAATTAAAAAATAGTGAACTTAAATTACAAACATTATCAAATGGGAAATATCAGACTTTAAAGTAACTGGTCAGAAACCATGATAAACATTCATAACATACAGAAAACAGCAATGGGCATGCACAGGTTCATGCTGTGGCATCAGCATTGTCTAAAACATTTTCTGTCCACATGAAAACAGTAAAAAGAGAGTTTTAATATTTCTCCTGCACCTTGTAGGGTCATTTTGAAAAATTTCATTTTCACTGACCAAAAATATTTTTGTGTAACCCAGATCTACATCTTAAAATAATATGTATATTTGTGTGGAAAGAGTTAGGTGGTCCTAATCCTCCATGCTCACCTGTTGCAGATTGGTGCTAAAGAGGTGGAAGGTTGGAGAGATGCTTTTAAAATGTAAAAAAATGTATAGGTAAAAACAGGAGCATTACCTGACCCAATTTAAAAAGAATGTTGTACCTCAGTAAACAAAATAGCAAATACATTTTACTTTCAATATATACTGCCTTTAGTATTCAATATATTGACTACATTAGTCATTAGTCATACCTTCTCAATGGTAAACTAACCAAAATGTTGGTTTGCCCATCGCTGGTCAGTCAGTAACATCAAATAAACACAAGAAAAGGGCAAGGCAAAGAGAGTAGGGAGTAGGGCGCATACCAGTGGCTCGGGACCGCACCTTAGAGGGACGGCCCTCTCATGTCAGCAACAGTGCTTCTGGACTCTCAATTCCAGACTACACTTCCATCAGCCAGTGCACTCAGCCACATGATCACGTTCACACACACCCCAAACTTATTAGAGCTCTGATGGACACACTATTTAAGTTCTGGTTTATTGTGCTCTCATTTTGCTCTAGCTCACGCTCTTGATTTGTGTTGTATGTGTTATTGCCTCATTGCATGTTTGAACTTATTAAAGAAATTCTGCATTTACATCCAGTATCCTCCAGATCATATGACATTATGATTTATGTCAATGGTTCCAACATCGGCCTAAATCTTGATTTAACACGGATATTCTAAAAACATTTTGATTTGATGTGTTGGACAATGCTCCTGGTTAAAAAACAATATATTTCCATTTTGGTAAAAAACTGTTTTTTGTATAACTATTTAATAATAGTAAGTAAAACAGCATTAACAGCTTACTGTATCATATTATCCATCAGCTGTTTGGAATCTTGACTTTCCAAATATGAAGTTGATTAGGGACTTAAATAAGGTGTCTTTATTCACAGGTCATTGCAGATATGAGCTGTTTATAACAGTTGGCACCAACATATTTTGGTAGCCCAGGTTTTGGGGCCTGAACTGATCAAAACCTAACAAAAAAGCAAACTAACAAAAAAAAAAACAACAACACAAAGTTAAAGTCAGTTCAGTAATCTAAATTTGAGTGGAATTGCCTTCCACTGAGACATTAAGTGTTAGACAGGATAGCCCCTTCATAACTTCCAAAACAGCATGCTAACCCTATAAATAATACGACACAATTCAGTCTGTTGTTGACTTTAGGACCGTTCAAAAATGACAAAAAATGAAAAGAGATACAGATATTTGTCATTGTCCAAGAAAACACTGATGTTTTCTGTCTCAGTAATATAACAGCCTATTAGACCAGTCATGTCTTCTTATGTTGCGCCAATTCCAGCAAGGATTTATGACAAATTGCATGAACCAACTACATTATATTTAGATAGGGTGATATGGGCTACATGTCCCTGCTGAGACTGGTTTTTAAAACGGTTATTAGATACTGAAAACATTAAGGACGATAGGAAGAAAGACAAGTAATAAACATGATTGGACCCTTTTAAAAATATATGTAAATATTGTATAATTATTTGTAAATACTCTATGTAGATATCCATGCCTTTATTTGTTCAGTTATGTCTGTTTTTTGACCAACTCAGTTAATTGTAGTAGTACAGTGTCCCAAGTCTCCATACATAGGGGGATATTATATTTTATTTTATTTATTTATTTTAGCAAAATGTATCTTTATTTACAAAACCTCCTCTACATGCTTGCCATTTCTTTGTAAACACACAGAGTCATCTCCCACTCATGATGAACTCGTGTTAACAAACACATCTGGTGTTATGCATGTAATTGCACTTTGAATGCGTTCCTTTAAATGATCTTTGTGCTGTAGCCATGAGAATGATTTCAATACATTCTTCTTTGATCAAAGGCATTTTAAGGCTATCTGGAAAAAAAAAACCATGAATGGGAAATTTTGGAAGACATTTTGCTAACATGTGGTACTTTCCCCTATGTACTATAGAGACTTTAGAGACACCCTGTTTTGAAAAATGCTGATGCCTGTAAGAAGCGTTGAGCTCATTCAATAAAGCTTGATTTAAGAACGTAAGACAGGCTGATCACTCATCGTAACTCATGCGTCACTAATGAGGTTACCAGGCTAGTTATACTCAGGACATCTGGCACAACCAGATACGCGTAGCGTGCTGTTTTACATCACAGGCTAGAATTTACTAAAAGCAACGCCACACATCAGATCATCGTTAAATTGTAGCACGAGCGTCACATTTCACATTTAACTTCACGATCCTTCTGAGAACCTGGGCCTGAGCGCTAGTACGCAGGTTTGGATGCGGCATCTGTCTTGTTATCACTCAGCAAGCGTCATCAGTTTCTAGTAGGCCCATAGATATGGTTCTGTAGGGACCTACTTTTTTCTCACTTTGCTCGCTCGCACCTTCCCACACTCGAGCGTCTCTCTCCTCCTCTCTCATTACGCACTTGATCCTGTTCAGCGTTCGCGCGCGCGCTGCCAGAGGAGCACTCACTCACTCTCTCTCTGTCACACACACACACAGGCATACAGTGATGCATGCGAAGTGATGTATACTGTCGTAGTTAAAGGAGGATATTTGTAGGGCGCAAGGGCGCCTCTCACTCTCTCCTTTGTTTTTTTTATTTATTTTATTTTTTTTTAATTTGTGTTGTATGTTTCGGTGGCGGCGTGCAACGACACAAGTACGACGGAGGCACCGTTAAGTTGCTCGTGCTTCTCCGACAACCGACTGTTGCGCCAGGAACGCGTCCGTCAAACATGAGCGGAAACGCGGACGGCGGCGACGCGGTCGCGGAAAACGAGCTTCTCGCCACTTCATGATTGCGCGTGCTTCGATTCTTTTGCGTTCCAGAGTGGAAGCGGGTAACAAAAATCAAAGCGGAAGAGCGCGCGCAGGATGAGAAGCACAGAGCTGCTGCTCGCCTACTTTCTCGTGAAAGTTGTGGCGTGCGACGTAGCTGGTGAGAGCGCTAGACAAGTCGGTTCGGTGGCCGTGTCTGGCTCCAACGAGTCTCGAGACGGCGAGAGCGGTCTCCCGGAGCCTCCGCACACAGAGGATAAATGCCGTGGCTACTACGACGTGATGGGCCAGTGGGACCCGCCGTTCGTGTGCCGCACGGGCAGCTACCTGTACTGCTGCGGCACGTGCGGCTTCCGCTTCTGCTGTGAGTTCAAGGAGTCGCGCTTGGACCAGCTCGCTTGCAGCAACTACGGCACACCGCCGTGGTCAATGACGGGCAGACCTCCGTCCAAGAAGAACGACCCGGCGCACGACCCCACAAGGGATAAAACCAATTTAATCGTGTACATCATATGCGGAGTGGTCGCCATCATGGCTCTGGTGGGGATTTTCACCAAACTCGGGCTTGAAAAGGCGCACCGACCTCACAGAGAAAACATGTCTAGGTGGGTGACCCGAGGGAAGACTTGACACTATCACCTGGATAGATAGATTATACATAGATAAATAGCATGAACATGCAAGTGAACCTATATTGCTCAATGCGCCTAACCACTATCCACACTAATATAAATGAATAATATAGCCTAAAATAACTACTCACTATGCACACTACACAACCCATAGACTCATAATTCTTAACAATCAGACAATAGATGAGAGTTTGACCCTCAGATAGATCATGACTTGAGATGTAAACAGGTAATGGTAATATATATTGCATGGGTCTTCCATTTTATCTGCTAAGGTCCGGTGTGGCCACTGGCTTACATTACAGCCAAACTAGAGACACACTTGATAGCTGATTGAAGATTAACTAATTGAACAACTGAAATTTGCTTGGTTGTAGTGAAAGCCTGCAGCCACACCAGCCCTTTCAGGATAAGACTGAAGATCCCTGATATAGCATATTTGCTCTCACGCTTAACAGTGAATGCACTGTGTAAATGCTATCAGCAAATGATCTTAATGGTAAATGAAATGTGTTTGAAAGTATGTGGAAAAAATAAGGAATAAGAGTGACAGAGTGAAATGTGAAAGTGCCTTTATACTAGCTTAAAAGTTAAGGTTTGGTTTGATTTTGTTTAATGTATTTAGCTCTATGGAGTTTTTACAACTACAGTTTTAATATAAATACACTTGGATGCATTTAAAACCCTGTTTCTAATTACTCCACTATCACAATTTGTCTGTCATGGCACTAAACTAGTAATCATTATCTTCAGGTTTTCTAGGCTTTACCTATACAAATATATTTAGATCACATCAGGTCAATTATTTTCAGACACCCAGATTTCTCACATCCGTTTTAAAGCATGAACTCAAAAGTAATACACATCATACATGGTTTTTCCTTTTGAACATGTTGGCATCCGCATGAGCATACAGTCCCTACTTCCTGGCAGTGTGTCTGTCAGTCTTGGCGTGAGACTTACATGGCAGTAAAATACATCAAGAAAGCAGCACAGTACCTCTACTCTAATAGTTTTGAGACCTACTATAATGAAGTGTGTGTTTCTGCAGAGCGCTGGCACAAGTGATGCGGCAGACAGGTGGAGAGGAACACGAGGAGAGCCTGGCTGTACACGGGCAACCCTATGAGAACCTGCAGGGCAGGACAACAGGAAATAACCTGCGTGAGTACACATGCTTTTGGAACTATAATGCCAAGACTTTGTGTTCTCCAACTGTCAGCACAGTATAGGGAGTGTTTTACCTGCAGTACGTAAATATTAAACTTTGTTGGTAAAAAGATGCAATATTGTGACCCCTGCCTGTTGAGTTGCAGTTGAACTTCCATGTTGTGTACAGGATGTTTAGGTCAGATCTCCTGGGATACCTGTGGATAACACACCTCAGGTAGTAATCAATTACAATGGATTTTCAATTTTCAACAGGTTTTTTTCATGTTACGGTAACACATTTTGGTTCTTGAAATGGATGAACTGTGTATTAAAAGAGTTACAGTATATTATATACTGTATTTCTGACAGTATGTCAGTAAGTCTTTATGGTCTGTTATGGATCCTATTATGATTTTTCTTCAGATTCAGAAGAAAAGATTCAGAGTCAGAAGATTCAGAATTAGGGCGGTTGATGTTTAGTGTACAGTGAGTTGGATTCAGAGTAAAGGTGATGCTGATACAGAGTCAGGTTACGATTAATTCACAGCGAATTCGATGGAGAAAACAAATGCAAGAGAAACTAGTGGAAGCAGATGCGGCTTATTCACCTCAGTGAGGCAGCTGTGAGGTCCTACAGCTATTCACAAGGGCACAGATCTCTGACTTGGCCTTCGTTGTGGAAGGGAGGTTGTTACAGCAGGCCATTTTTGGCACATCCGGTGGGCCACAGCACCACTTACATCTACAGTGATCATTTAATGTGCTGGGGTGGTAATTGCCTTGGCTGACTAATACACATAGCAATGCTCTCGCTCTCATACTTTCTACACACATGCATTCAGAAGCATGCTGTGAACGCATGCGTAAGCAGGACTGTAATCACCATGATAGCAAGCTACCCATGCTGTGCTGCTACCAGTGCACACACCTCCTGGTCTTCCCCACTAACCCAGCTTGAAGTGATCAAACTGAAGATTTGAGTTTGTGTCACAGATTACATGATTATA
>JAQMYM010000023.1:30455796-30467691 GCA_030014255.1 Parauchenoglanis ngamensis
ACTTGGTCCTGGAGAAATGCTGTCTCGTCTCACTGTACATTGTATTACATGTATATGGTTGAAATGACAATAAAAGCTACTTGACTTGACTTGACTTGACCTTGTACATGGCTTGATTCATGCATCCTTCACAAACAAAAATTTGCCCCATTCCAGCCTTTCTGAAGCAGCACGAGATCATCACCGATCCTCCACTAAATTTCACAGTGGGACACTGTTGGTTGTAGGCCTCTCCAGGTCTCCATCTAAC
Source organism: Parauchenoglanis ngamensis (assembly GCA_030014255.1). Classification (NCBI taxonomy): domain Eukaryota; kingdom Metazoa; phylum Chordata; class Actinopteri; order Siluriformes; family Auchenoglanididae; genus Parauchenoglanis; species Parauchenoglanis ngamensis. Next base: position 30,456,047 of record JAQMYM010000023.1, read on the forward strand.
AATTAGATGACCAGGTGATGGGAAAAGCTAAGTCCAGTCCTCTACAGTCCAATCCTTATGGTCTTTAGTGAACCTTAGCCTGGCTCTTTTTTGCTTCTCACTGATGAAGAGCTTTCTTTTTTAGCTTTGCATGACTTCAACCCCACCCCGAGAAGCCAGTTTTGAACAACCCTTGCCATGCACATAACCCCAGGTGCATTTGCCATTCTTTTTGTAGGTCACTTGATGTCATCCTACAAATGTTGAGTGACATTTGAAGGATTTGACAATCATCCCGGTCAGTGAAGAGTCGTTTTCGCCCTCTGCCAGTCTGTAATTTAGTTGTTTCCAATGTCTGCTGCTTGACCTTGTTCTTATAACCTGGCACCTTTAAAATTTTGAGGATGGAAGCAACCTGACACTCACGGTATCCCTTTGCCAGTAAAGCCTGAATTGAACCCTTCTTTTACTCACTCAAAAACATTTCTTAATAACTATTTTGACATGATGAATAAATATATTCCTGTATTTCATGTATTCCAGTTAGACATTACTAGGTACTACTAGCTCTGTTTTTACCTTCCACACTGGTCTTATTGCAAGAGGATAGTGATGACCACAGCAGTGGTATTTATTTTTTGGTTCAGCTGATCACCTAATCAGTACCTCATTAAGTAAAATAAGTGCTTATGTTGGAATTTTTGAAATTCTACTACACATATTGGATGAAAATAAAAAAAATACTCTGTTACATACATATATACATACTGTAATTATATATTTAAATGTTTGTTTCACTGAGCAGCTGGGGTTATCAGGCTTGGCAAACATGCATCCATTAATTTTCTTTGTTTGCATTTGCTGCTCATTTATGTATCAGAAGAGCCTTTGTTTTAGTCTCTGGTTCCCTCTAGCCCTTACCTTGTTAAATACAGCTAAATGTTAAATCAGACCATACACACAAATACAGCTGCTCTGTTTGGGAATAAAAAGTTGAATTCACAGTGCTGTACTCTGTAAGCATCAGAGATGGAGGATGAAAGGCACTGGTCTCCTTATCAGACGTGAACTGACTTCAATACATTGATTGAGGATTTAAAAGTCTAATCAACTGAATTATGCACCTGTCTAAGGACAATGGTTTGGGATTCCAAGAAATTTCCTTCTGCATATTATCATATTATCCCCTGACAGGGATGATTAACTCCTCTCCCATGGCTCTGTAGGTTTTTCGATTTAAGTTATGTTTAGTAATGTTGCCCCTGAGAACTTTAGTAAGCTCCTGAACCATGAGTGCTACTTGTTCTGTAAAACCAAGACTTTAATAATGACACCAGGTGCATTTTGCTTGAGAACCCCATTTTCAGCATTTATATTTATACTTGAGTTTTTTACATAACCTTTACATATGTATATTTCTTAAATATTGTCTGAATAATTTATCCCCTTAAGTTTAGTTTATAAACATATTATTATTATTATTATTATTATTATTATTTTATTTATTTATTTATTTATTTACCTACCCCAACCCTGCTGAACACCTTTGGAATGACCTGGAATGTGGACTGCCAGGCCTTAGGCCTCCTCACCCAACATCACTGCCTGACCTCACTTAATGCTCTCCTAAATGATCACAAATCCCCACAGCCACACTCCAAAATCTAGTGGAAAGCCTTCCTAGAAGATTGGGGCTTATAATAACAGCAAAGGGGGGCTAAATCTGGAATGTTCAACAATCACATATATGGGTGTGATGGTCAGGTATCCACAAACTAATATAGTGTATATAATATTATTGAAAATAGTACTGTTTGAACATACATGATAGCTACTACTGAATTTTTTTTAATACCAATGATGGTGTTAATAGCACGAAGCCATAGAATGTCCTACTGTGAACTTTACTGAATGGCGACAGACATGCTTTTGAAAATGAGTAAAAAGAATTACTGTGAATATTGTAAATGTTGTAAATATTGAAAACTACTTTTAGAATGCCTAACATCCACTCTTGTAAATCCCAACATTTTGCTATTTGCTATTTAAGCAATTACATGCAAGCAGTTACATATTATATATGTGACAAAAACATACTACACATAAAATTACCTCTAGCAATTACAATGTTCCAATGGAAAAAGTTTAATAACACAAACGGCAAAAATAACTTTGGATTTAAGGTTTTTTATATCTATGGTGATATTCCCACAGCAGCATGGGTTGGATTTATAAGATGATGTACAAAGTTTTGTTTTAGGTGAGGTGAGTGTAACTTGAAATAAAACTGGAGTAAAGAACAAAACTGTTTCAGAATAGAGAATGAAGCCAGACTGAACAACCTGTGAATTAATAATGACCAACTTCTGAGTAAGAGTGGAGCAACAGAAAGCCAAAACACGTACACCAGCCTGAACCTGGCCAAAGTTAAGGATATGCTGTCTATCGAGACATTAAGCAACCCTACAGGTTAGCCTAGCTTAAATGTGTAGTTACTGAAAGTGAAGAATATATCTCAAACAAGTGGACAGCAGGACGAATTTGAGGTCAGAAACAGGGCTTAAAGAGAGAGAATGAAAAAGTTTAAGTTTTAGTTTTTTGGAGTTCACAATCCCTTAATGTAATGATAAAACAGAAATTAATAGACAAGTTGGGCTAATTAGGACATAATTTCCCAGTGGTCAAATGAGATATAACTTGAGTTAATTGCTTGAAATGATCTGTTGTGTCTGATTAAATGTTTGAGGGCTCATAGGAAATGCCTCTTCAGAAGCTTGACTATTTTTATTAACTTCAACGGTAGCCTAATTTCTGTTAATTTTTTATGTCTGACCATCAGGGTCATATGCCAAGATGTGGACTAAAAGGAAAGTGTATGTGTAATGGCTTTGGTATTGTCTTGAAGTATCATTTAATTTGCAATAGCATATGCTAGTTTTTTAGTGATTAACTTGCATGTAAATGACTCACCGTCATTGTATTGAACTCCTAATCATTAATAAAATGATGGAGTTTTTGGAGATATACGAGAGTGTAGGAGTAATTTGGCAAATGATGGGAACACACAATTATTTTGCCTGCATTTGTTAGCAGCCAACAACAAAGTTAGCTGCTTTGGCATTGCTTAGATACAGAGAGTCTCTGAAAGCCTGGTGCCCTTTCATTGCTAAATTAAAATGCATTGAGCAAGATTTATCAACAAATCTTATAGCATAAGACCCATGCAGTCTCTGATTTAGCCCATGGTTGTCAACCTTATACAGATTTGTGTTTATCCTCCCCTAATACAGCCTATGAAGGTCTTGGGAACTAGCTGGTGAATGGAATCAGGTGTGTTAGGTGAGCTGGCTGTAGTTTAGGCTGTTAGCTGCTAAGAACTGCCAGCAAGCTAACCTAGGCAGAGCCTACCTAGATACCTAAATAGCTACATTGGGCATATTTTAAGCATCGAGTGCTTGAACATCACTGTAGAAATGTAATCATTTTAGTAGAATAAGTTTCAGATGTATTTACATAATTCTATTTTAGCTTCTTTTTCCCAGGGAATCGCAGATGATTCACCTTTTTTTGTGGTGAATTTCAGGGTGGTTGTATTTAGGGTTCTGAATTTGAAAATATGAAATCCTTCCCCTATCAACTTCTAAAAAGAAAAAGAAACATATACACCACAGAAATACACTACAGAAAAAACTTAGTGCTGTCATGAATACACAATTATAAAAAACCTACACGAAAATTTTACATAATCAGATATTTGTCAAATGACACTGGTCTTAGAAACTAACAGAATAAATATTTTTAAACTGAGATGTTTGTACAGTGTTCAGCTATGTTCAGTTCACCTATGTTATGAAAAAATAGCATCGCTGCTATTTTCATGCTTTTTATTTTTATGAGTCTTTTTGCTTGTGTTTTTTTAAATAAAAAATTTTGTATTTGCAGCTGCCTCCACCACTCCATTATATGACAGCATATCTCAAGGATGTTCAATACCACTATCAATAAACAAATTGATAGTGCTGTGTCAGTTTGATATTGTTTTGTTGTAGTCTACGGCAAGGGCAATAGGGTATGTTTCAAATATCAAATAACCAAGATACTGCAACATTTGTGATTCAAGTATTCAACTACCTCCATCCATTCATTATCTATACCGCTTTATCCATCTGGGTCGCGGGGAAGCTGGAGCCAATCCCAACATCTTCGGGCGAGAGGCAGGGAACACCCTGGGCAAGTCGCCAGTCCACCACAGGGCCAACACAGACAAACAGCCACTGCTATGGGCAATTTAGAGTAGCCAGTTGACCTAATCTGCATGTCTTTGGACTGTGGGAAGAAACCGGAGGACCCGGAGGAAACCCACGCATGCATGGGGAGAACATGCAAACTCCGCACAGAAAGGCACCCTGGGTGACCCGGGGATCGAACCCAGGACCTTCTTGCTGTGAGGCGACAGTGCTAACCACCACACCACCATGCCGTATTCAACTACCTTTTGCCCAAAAATGCAATGTTTTTAAAAAAAGGAACAAAATGAGAAAAGAAAAGACAACTTGATTGTAGCAGCAAAGGACACAAATGTTGTCCGAGGCAATTGAGACCAGTTCTAAGTGAGCCGAAATCAGAGATACAGACACTCGTCAAGAGCTCATGAAAAATGCAAAGCAGTATTTTGGGATCTTGAAACCAATGCAGTTGCACTTTTAGAAGGGCACTGCTGTTCTCACACAAATGCACCAGTCCACACCTAAAATAACAGCTGCCTTCTAACGCTATTCATTCAAAACACATAATAATAAGGAAAAATTATGTTTTTTCCAGCGATGGCTCCATTCCATAATCCGCTCCATAATCATGATTAATCACAAGCTTAAATTGGTAGTATTTGGTTGTACTTTGTTGGAAGCTGAAAGAAATACGTGTGGTCTTTGAACACATTACAAACTGGTAGGAGGAATCACATGTTTTTTATATATTACATCTTGGTTTAGATGATTTCTGAAGGGAGTCTCAGGGAGCGCTTGACACTGCCCACAACATCCTTAATGAACTGCAGATTTAATTATCAGACAACCACATATAGGACAGTGACAAAGTAATGCCTGCTGCAAAGAAAATGTCAACAAACAGCTTGCCTATAAACCTGCAAAGTAATATCACCCCAAATTATATGGGAGGATGTTGAGATCAGTGTATGTCACGTGATGAGCAGAGCAGAGAGGCAGGATGCAGGTGGAGGAATGAGCTTTATTGACAGTGCCACAAAACACAAACTAAAGCAGGCACTTATCAGCTGACAACTGAAAACAAACTCGTGAAAATAGCCTTCACAAACAAAACCGAGACGAACGAGGTTTAGCAATTCTGTTTAGTTCCACTTTAGTCAAGTCTAATGACCCACGCCTCAGCAAGTGCGAGAAGGCCTTTTATAGTCCGCAGTTAATGAGCTGTTATCAGCTGCGATTCAGTCTGGCTGGTACTGCTCAAGCAGTTCACGTGGTTTCATGGTGCTGTTTGGGAACTGGAGTCTCTCACTGACTCGCAACACCACGAACCCAGAATCGTGATATGCTGCGAGAGGGATCACCTGACAGTATATGATTAATTTGCATTAAAAACAAAATATCGCATTAAGGTTTGCAGATTAATCAGAAGAGTTAACACGTTAATGTTGACATCACTAATTATAAGCTTATGTGTTTGTGTCAGCACTGAAAAAAATTGTTCATTATTGGGAAAAAACTGTGTAAAAATGTATACGTTCGCATAAATTCAGCTTTTTTGTTAATTCAATAGAAATAGTAAAATGATATAATGTTTTTCCAATCTTCAGCTGTCCATTTTCGATGAGCCTGTGTCCGTTGTAGACTCAGATTCCTGTTCTTGGCTGACAGCATGCTATTGTTGTTCATCCACCTCAGGGTTTAATGTATTGTTTGTTCTGAGATGCTTTTCTGCTCACCATGATTGTAAAGAGTGGTTATTAAAGTTACCATAGACTTCCTGTCAGCTCGAACTTCTATGGCCATTCTCGTCTATTCTGTCTCATCAACACCTGTCCATCACACTAATATGTGGTTCTTCCCCAAACTGTTTCCACAAAGTTTCGATCAAAGTTTTAATCACACAATTGTTTGTATGCTGTAACATTACAATTTCCCTTCACTGGAACTCAGAGGCCCATGCTGTTCCAGCATGACAATGCCCCATGCACAAATTCAGCTCCATGAAGACATGGTGTGTTAAGTTTGGAGTGGAAGAACTCGAGTGTCCTGTCCTTTCGGATGAACTGGAACACCGACTGCACTGCAGACGTCCTCACCAAACATCAGTGATCTCACTAATGCTACTGTAGCTGAATGACCACAGATCCCCACAGCCACGCTCCAACATCTAGTGGAAAGCCTTCCCAGAACAGTGGAGCTCTCTTGCCAATCAATCATGTCTGTCAGAACACAAAATTTCTGCTTTTCAAACAAGCATTCGCAAATTTCTATGGTTGCACTGTGCCTAGTGGCATTGTGTCTCATGATAGTAGCAGTAGCCCTTCTAGGTCTGTTATTAATGTGGATATATCAGAGGTGAATGTTTTCACATTGCCTAAATTCATGATTTCCATATCAGATTGATGTGGATGCAGCATGAATGACCTGTCCTTTCTTCGCAGTGAGAGAGAGAAAGAGAGGTTTGTCAGGGTGCCCAAAACAGTACAGAGAAGATTATCCCTACTGCAAACCAATCTCAACATAAATAAATTGGTGCTGAGAGTTTGATGGCTGTCAGGTATATTTTTGCTTGCATTAAGGGGCATCATGTTTGAATTAGGGGCCCCCTGTCTCAGGCAGTGGATAAGGTGTCTTACCTCTATTTGGGGCTTGGGCGCTTGCATGCCTACTGCTAAAGTGTTCACCCTTACTTATTGTTTAGCTATAGTGTAGGTATTTATCAGATAATGTAAGTGTTTAGTGTGACAATTGTGAGTCCTTCTGGCAGAGCTGTAAACAACTGTTCAATAATATGTGTAACTGCAAACTATTTAGTGGGACTGCCTGATATTTTTTTATCTGTTAGATGTTTACTCGTGTAATTTGACATTCTGTCTTTACACCAGCAAGAATCAGAGATACATTGTTCAACACTCAGTAATAGTCAGTAACTATGGTCTTGTTTGTGAAATCCTGTCTCCTGGCCTTGACAGTTGACTGTAATAGGGCTTAGTGGCTGTGTTGAAATGTGCTGTCTGCAGGCTGTAGAACCATAGACTAGGAAGCATGTGTAACTAATGCTGGCATATTCATTACGTTGCTGTCTGCAGAAATGGCTTAAAATCCAATCAAAGAGTGTGCCAGGGGAGAATGATGGGAAAAGAAGCCTGGGTGACATTTTGGTGATAGCTGACATGTCCTCTCAACAGGACAAATGCCTGTTCTGTTCAAGAGCCGGTCACAAATTACAGCAATTTCTGTCAGACTGACACTCGATTTTGTCACCTGAGAAATAATTTATACCCAAAACTGAACAGCTTTGTCGGCTGTTTGCCCAGTGACTAACCACTTCAAGTGATGATTTACAAACAGATGATACACAAACAGGACCAGTTTGGTTTCAAACCAGATCCAGCAATGTGTACTAAAGGGAATTCAAGACACAGTACAGCAATGCTATTTTGATGCTTCACTTAAGTTTCATGGTTCAGTAAAGGCTTGTGGCAATATTCTATTGGAGAACATCCCAAACAAAACTGAAAATAAACTAGGTGACGGAGAATCGGGTGAGAGAGAGAGAGAGAGAGAGAGAGAGTAATTGAGCCAATCGTATTATGCGAACCTTTATCTTTTCCACAAATTACTTCAGTGTGCAAATATATCTTGGCTGAATCATCTTCTTTCATGCCGTTGTTGACTTGCATGATTGCTGACATATATAGGAAAAGTATCCCATGATCAATATGTGACTATGTGGATGAGCTTCTACATACAAGTAAAAACCTGGGGAATGCAGGTTGTAAATGATGAGACATCAGAGAATATATCACAATGTGAATATTAATAAAATGGATCAATTTGAAATCACATTGGTGCCTTTTAAATTCTGTCTCTGGGCATCAGTTTTAATAATCTGGGAGTATATGATTTATTAATGTAATGATTATACCAAAGAGATGACATGTCACTGTCAAGAGATTCAGAAATTATTATATGCCATATTATATGCTAATTAAGGTCATAGTCTCTCTCACACACATATATACCCTTACCAACCACTTTAACAGGAACACCTTTATTACCCATACCACCTTTACAATTTATTCAGCTATTCATGTGGCAGCAGCACAATGCAGAAATATTGAAGATATAGTTCAAAAGCTTCAGTTAATGTTTTCATCAAATATCAGAATGGCAAAAAATGATCTCAGTGATAGTGATATTGTCTATGGTATGGTTGTTAGTGCCAGACAGTCTGGTCTGTTTATTTTCAGAAACTGATGCTCTGCAATTTTCATGCCCAACAGTCTTTAGAGTTTACACAGAATGGGGAGAAAAACAGAAAACATCCAGTGAGCAGAGGGTCTTCAGGTGGAAATCATAAGAGATGTCAGAGGACATAAGTGGACAGGAAGTCTTAAGTAAGTCAAATAACCTCTCTTTAGCACTGTAGTGAGCAGAAAACCTTCTCAGAATGCACAACACATCAAACCTTGAGGCAGATGAGCTACAACAACAGAAGACCACATTGGATTCTGCTCTTGTGAACAAAGAACAAGAATCAGGCAGCTGGAAATTTTGAAGAAAAAAAAACGTTACCTGGTTTGATGAATCTAGATTTCTCTTGTGACCTGTAGATGGTAGTGTATCAACAACATGAACCCATGCACCATATATGCCATATTGTCATTGGCCAAGTAGTGTGTGTGTGTGTGTGTGTGTGTGTGTGTGTGTGTGTGTGTGTGTATCAGATGGTCATTGCACTTCGGTGTTTGTTGAAAATCCTACTCCAAACCATGGCCATTAAAATGGAGTTAGTCCTCCACTTGATAGACAGCTTTGACTAGATTTTGGCGTGTAGTGTCCATTCAGCTAAAAGAGCATTAGTGGGGTCAGGCACTGTTGTTCGGAGAGGAGGTCTGTGCAGTCAGTGTTCCAGTTCATCCCAAAGGTGTTCACTGGGGATGAGGTCAGGGCTCTGTGAAGGACACTCAAGTTCTTCCACATCAACATTAACACACCATGCCTTCATGGAGCTGACTTTGTGCACAGGGGCATTGCCATGCTGGAACAGGTTTATTTAAATCCAGTGAACGGAAATTGTGATGTTACAGTATACAAAGTCATTCTATACAATTCTGTTCATCGACCATTGTGGCAACAGTGTCAAGAAGGTGTACATTAGGGTGTGATTTTCAGATATTCACATACTTTTGACCTTGGTCGGCTGTGTATGCAAAGTGCCTCTTAGGCGCTAGTGAAAAAAAAAGCCTGTTTTTTTGTGAAAAGTCATGAAAAATCAAAACGAGACACTGGGGTTCTTCCCCGTTGATGTTCCGCCAGGTCTATTCTGCAGTTCTTCAGTTCCTGGTTGTTCGTGGGGTGAGTTTTGAGTTCAGTTTTACCTTCTGCATGTGAAATGCAGCTCAGTTGGATTCATGTCAGATGATTGACTTGCCCATTGCAGAACATTCCACTTGGGCTATTTTTGAAGTATGCTTCTGGTCATTGTTCATTTGCACAGTGAAGCACCACTCAATGAATTTTGAAGCCAAAGACAGATAGATGGAGAATATCAGTAAGGCTTTGCAAATGGTGAACAATCTAGTGAGATTTGTATAATCCTATGAACAGGAAATGTCTGTGACACGTCTTAGTATTTGGAGGATGGGGGCCTCTGGTGGTGTGGTGGAGAATTGTTTCTGATTAGTGTGACAGATTTGGTTTTTTGGAGAACAGCAAAGTGACAAAATCAGTCTGCAACACATGATTCTTCCATCACAGGCTGTGAAATGCAGTGCTAGCCACAAGACATTGGGAAAGATTTGGCTAAAATGAAAGATAAGAAACTAACAGACAATATACTAAAGAATTCAAAAAAATACACCTATTACACAGTACAAAGAGAGAGGACAGCAGTGCTTTATTCACAATACTATGAAAAACAAAATCAATGTATATGTTGCTTTGCTTTTCCCTAAACCTTACCACAGTGTATGGGGTCACACATATACCCAGCAGAGCTGTTAAAAATAATGGTCACAACATCTGGCTGGTCTCCAGTAGTTAATTTGCCGTGCCGCTGTGCACACTTCAATTAACCAGTTGTCTGCTGCTGGATCAGAACATCTCATGAATAGTTCTGTGACTTATGGCAGCTGTGTCCCTTGACTGGACAAGCCTCAGAAGCTTCCTATCATAGTAATAGAGAGTAGAATAGAAATCAGAAGAAAAAATCCAATTTAATTCCTTAGCGAGGATATTGAATATTGTCTCAGCAAGCGGTCACTACTGGTTTGAAAAGTAACCTTTTTGATATTGTCAGTTCAAAGGATTCATTGAGATTTAGTTCCTTTCATGGACATGGCATTGCAGGTGACAAATTGGTGACAGTAATACTTTTAAGTATGTTCTGCAAAATAACAATGAATGAATGCAAGATTGTTGTAGGAAGGACAAAGCAGGAGGTTGTACTAAGTGCTAGTATTAAGTAGTGCACAAACCAGTCAGTTAGAGTACCAGTGACAAACTTTTGAATCATAAATTGCTAGAATGGCAAGTAATGATTTAATGATATGCAACAAATGTCATTCATCAACAGCTACACTCTGTATTTCTGAACAGATTATAACACAGGTTAGGGGACAATGTATATAATAGTTAGTAAACCCTTATGGCTTCTTTACATACATACTGTGTGCATAGAAATATCAATTTTCATATAAAGAAGCTTGTCCTGCTCCTCATCTCCTTGGCTTTTCTCCTCTCTTCTTTTCAGAAAGCAACCAGATAAACAGTGTGGGTCCAGGATCAGGCCTTATGCAGGCAATGACCCAGTACCCCACACTGGGACAGGTCTCTCACACCTTTGAACAACCTCAGCCTGTCAAGGAGATCAACAAATATGCATCGTTGAAAGCAGTAGGTAAGCATGCTCGAATATTTAGAATGCATACTCGCCTCTGTTTTAAGAACCAGCAAGGATACATTTCAAGCATTTAATGTAGCTGCGAAGCTTTCACTTTATGCTGAAATTGATTATTCAAATATTAGAAGAAATAGTCAACTACTTATTTAATAATTATTTGTTGCAGTTACTGACAGAAAGATGCTATGCTTTTATTTTTATACTCTATTCTGTATTTTGAAGGTAATGACTATTGTGTGTGACAAACAAAATGGGAAGAAGAACAAACTCGTTACATAGTTTCTTGATGGATTTTAAAAAGCCTTGAAGTTAATTTGTATGAACTTTTTAGTTCATTCAAATGGAAAAAGCTAGTCTGATAATTGTGTAATATTTGAGATAGAAATTCAATGGCTATAAAAACTATGGTGATTTTCCTGATAACATTTAATATGGATGTTTAGTATAAAATAGGGTGGCACGGTGGTGCAGTGGTTAGCACTGTCGCCTCACAGCAAGAATGTCCTGGGTTCGATCCCCGGGTCACCCAGGGT
>JAQMYM010000023.1:30527843-30552754 GCA_030014255.1 Parauchenoglanis ngamensis
TCCTTCTTGCCCACGAAGAAGAATGGGGCGGCCGCAGGGGATGTCGAGGGTCGGATCAATCCGTGAGCGAGGGCCTCTGAAATATATAGTCCTCCATAGCCCGAGTCTCCGGCTTGGATAGTGAATAGAGGCATCCCCTGGGAGGAACGCTGCCCGGGAGGAGATCGATAGCCAGGTCATAGTCTCGATGGGGAGGCAGGGTCGCGGCACGGCTCTTACTAAACACCAGGGCGAGGTCCTGGTACTCCGGGGGCACGGAGAGGTTTTCCGGGGAGTCCTCTTTAATATGGGCAGCGGCCTTGAGGGTGACGGGTTTAGGTGGTTCCTGGGGAGGTTCCTGAACGTGCTTACCGCACTGCGACTGGAGCTGTAGAGCCTCCGTGTCTTTCTCCAAATGGCCAGCTCCCAATGGTCACCCATCTAAAGTCGCGACCGGCCGAGGGTTGGTGCAAGAATGATGAGGGATTTGGAGGCGTTGGACCAAGGACCGGTCAATGAGGTTGACTGCGGACCCGGAGTCAACGAGGGCCTTAGAGTGGATCGGCGGTTCGTGATTAGTATTCCAGGTGAAGGAGATGGGGATTTCGCAACGGTCTGCAGGGCCCTGGGGTAGCGTGACGCCCATCAGTGCTGCCCTGCGGCCTGACAGGCGTTGGTGTTTCCCGTCCGGGACGGCTTGGGTCGGACGTGGCACGAGTCCAGAAGGTGACCTGGTTGTCCACAATACAAACATAGTCCGTTCTGAAACCGTCGCGTGCGTTCCTCCCGGGTGAGGCGCGATTGACCGACCTGCATGGGCTCGGGACGTTCGGCCGGTTCCGTGCAAGGGTCTGGAAGGAGATAATCGGAGCGAGAGGAAGGTCTGGGAATTTCTCGGGGCCTACGGTTCTCCTACTGCCTCTCGCGTCACCTGGTGTCGATGTCCTGGGCTAACTGAATGAGTTTGTCGAGGTCCGTTCCCCAATCCTTGTACGTAAGCTTGTCCTTTACCTCCTCCTGAAGGCCATGATAGAAGGCGGGAGTGAGGGACAAATCGGTTCAGCCACTTCGGATAGCTAGAGTACGAAACTCAATAGCATAATCATGTACGGATCTCTTACCCTGGACAATCTGGAATAGGCGGCGAGCAGCCGATTTTTGAGGTGAACTCTGACCAAACACCGTGCGCAGCGCCACAAAAACCTCCTCACTGGTGTCCAAATCCGGATCCTCCCAATTCATCAAGGCGGTGGCCCATTCCAGGGCGCGGCCGCCTAATCGCGTAATGACATATCCAACTTTAGTCTCTTCGCTGGGAGACTGAGGCGCCTGGAGACATAGAATTAGCTTGCATTGAGTGATGAATCCCTCCACTGCGTCCGGGTCACCTGAAAACACGGGCGGCGGTGCCAGTGCGGTCACAAAAGGCTGTGGAGCGGGGTTGGGGACCTGGTTTGAAAGTTGCGGCGGAGCTGCGGCGGATGGGGCGCGTTGGAGCATCTGGAGTGCCCCAGCTAGCTGAGAACATTGTTCACCTAGTCCCTGGATCATCATCTGTTGCTGCTGAACGGTGTTCATTAGCTGGGACATTAAAGTGCGAAGTTCCTGCATCGCTGCTGTAGTTTCCGTTGGCTCGTTCATGCTGTAACGTCCCGAGTGGACGAAAAAGTCGAAACCACAATCGCAGCGGCGTGCGAGAAAGAGAGTCAATGTCTTTACTGGGACAGGCTGGTAACAGTGTGGTAATCCGAGCACAGCACAGTTCCTGGAGAATCAAAGTCTATACCGGAGCAGGCTGGTAACAGCGTGGTAATGCGAACACGGCACAGTTCCTAGAGAATCAAAGTCCTTTTACCGGACCAGGCTGGTAACAGCGTGGTAATCCGAACACAGCACAGTTCCTAGAGAATCAAAGTCTTTACCGGAGCAGGCTGGTAACAGGTAAGTACGCCGTCGCACGCTCCCGGCGACAACAAAAGTCAGAAACTAAAACGGCACAATACTGAACCCGAAACCAAAACCGAGCGTTTGTAAGAAAATGCTAAAACCCGTGGCATAAAGGCTAGTCCAACCTGGGAGAACGCGACCAGCGTCTCCTGGAATCCGAGCAGGGCCAGTAGCATGAGTCTGGTAACAAACCATGAACGAGCACCGAGCTAAGGTTACTTCCGTGTTTATATCCTGTTTATATCCGGACGTGCCGCCATGAACCCGGAAGTCGAAGTGGGCGTTAGCGCGTCGTTGCTGTAGTGATGCGGGGGGGTGTTGGCCCGTGTGGCGCTAGTGTGGCGAGCAGGAAGTGCGACACACTGTGTCTTTGTGGACTTAGAGAAAGCATATGACAGCATGCCTAGAGAGGAGTTGTGATATTGTATGAGGAAGTTGGGAGTGCCAGATAAGTATGTGAGGGTGGTACAGGATATGTACAAGGACAGTGTGACAGTGGTGAAATCTGCAGTAGGAGTGACAGATACTTTCAAGGTAGGGGTGGGATTACATCAAGGATCATCTTTGAGCCCTTTCTTATTTGCTATGGTGATGGACAGGTTGACAGATGAGATCAGACAGGAGCCACCGTGGACTATGATGTTTGCGGATGACATTGTGATCTGTAGTGAGAGTATGGAGCAGGTTGAGGAGACCCTAGAAAGGTGGAGATATGCTCTAGAGAAAAGAGGAATTAAGGTCAGTAGGACTAAGACAAAATACATGATCATAAATGAGGGAGACAGAGAAATGGTGAAGATGCAGGGAGTAGAGTTGGCAAAGGTGGACGAGTTTAAATACTTGGACAAGCACAAGTTGGACGGTTTGAAGACAAAGTAAGAGAGGCGAGGTTACGGTGGTTTGGACATGTGCAGAGGAGAGATACTGAATATACTGGGAGAAGGATGCTAGGGATGGAGCTGAAGGCAAAAGGAAAAGAGGAAGGCCTAAGAGGAGATTTATGGATGTGGTGAGAGAGGACCTACAGGTAGTTGGCATAACAGAGAAAGATGCAGAGGACAGGAAAAAGTGAAAGAGATGATCCGCTGTGGCGACCCCTAACGGGAATAGCCAAAAGATGATGATACCATCTTCAGGCATGATACAATACCTTAGAAGTGGGGATTTTAACCATACTGGAAAATATGATAGCAAGTCAGAATATGCTGTCTCATTAATACATTATTTTTAAACATATATAATATTATAAGGCTTAATTGTGTGCTCTGCAATGGATTGATGTCCCATCTTCACTGATGTCCTCGCTTCCAGTGTTCCTGGGATAGGTTCTAGATCCACCACAACCCTGACCAGGATTATTGAAAGTGGTTACTGAAAATAAATTAATGACAAAATAAGTCTTCTTGTAAACATTTTAATAATTTTTAGATAGATAAATACTATGATAAGATCCAAAGTTAAAAACAAACTAGCAATAATTTAATTGCAACCTAGGTAAATATCTAAGTAAATAAGATTTATTTATAAAGCACTTTTCACAGACAAAGAAGTCACAAAGTGCTGTACATAATGAAAAATTAAAAAAAGAATCAAAAGCCTGCTTGAATAAAATTGTTTTTAATTGTTTTATAAAAGATTCCATAGAATCAGCTAAGCGAAGTTGGAGTGGAAGATTATTCCAAAGCCTTGGTGCAACAGATTAATAAACTCTGTCCCCCCTAGTTTTTAGTCTTGTACGGGAAACAGACAACAGGTTTTGGGACTGTGACCTAACAGAACGACTTACTGTATGTTTAAAAAGAAGTTGGGACAAATAAATAGGAGCTTGTCCATTTAATGCTCTATAAGTAATTACTAAAATTTAACTTTTACATTTTAAAAAATTACTAACACCTACCTTGCAACCAACCATATTTCTATGTGCTGTATAATTTTACCTTTCTAAAGAAAAAGTGGTCTATCTGAGGTCTCTTTGCCTACCATCTATCTTCCAGAACATACCCATACAGATTCCTCAACACTTATCTCTATATTCACCCATATCATCAATGCATCACACATTTTAAGCAAATTCCAGGGCACCATGGTAACTCTACTTTTTAATTCACCAAAATTAAGGGTAACAAAGTATTTTTCAAAAACACACAAAGTCCTTTTTTAGCCAAACTTCATCTCACAGAATACCAATTTGCCTTGTTGACTGCTGTGAATACCCTGTGAGCTTCCAGCAATTTCTCAGTGCTAATGAATCTGTGTGCAACTTTTATGCTGTTATCCATGAGATTCTTCTAACCACCCCCTCCTACATCTGCATCTCAGGAGGCCCACTAGGATGGTTTATATCCCATTAGTTTGTAAGATCTGTGTCACGTGGGTGGGGTTTAGCGGGACACATGTGCAGGTAAGAGGACGGATTTGTAAAACTATGGAGTTTATTTAAACATGCATGCACAACCGAAAGTCATTATAAACACCGGCTGATTGTCCTGAGATTGGAAGCACCGGCATCCAATTACTGGTCATGTGACCTGGCTGGGAGTGTGTGCTCAAGGGAACTGTAGTCCTATGTAATTCGCGCCATAATGTGGAAGTGTGCGCTTCCGTGCTATGCGTGAAGGAGACATTGAGAGCGCTGCACATGCGACTGAGTCCATGATGCCTGCTGTGCTTGCGGCAAGGGGCAGAATCGTGACAGGAAGTCATGTATTCTAGTTTTATTTTATCAAGTTCTGTTCAATTTTATGACATTTATTACTAAGCATTCACACAGTAATTATTTGCAATACAGAATCCAAAGACACAGAATCCAAAGTGTAGCATGGTTTAAATGTCTCTAGGCTCAGCACAAGGGTTCAGTGCAGCAAGGCAACAATAAGTGAAAAGGTTCAGGCCTTCAGACCTTCAGTGAAAAAAGATAAAAAGGAAAAATGACAAACAGTTAATTGAGCTACTTTTCTTTTTCAGTGTCTGAAGTAAAAATGAACTTTTTTGAAAATAGTTTTGTTTGGTCAAAAACCCTGCTGTCAAACAGACAACACCAGAGTATCAGATACATATACATGTATCCAGTTTCGCAAACCATTTTGCAAGTTGCATATGTCCCACTGTGTGTGCATATGTGTTCAGGAAGTCTTGTATTTCTATACATATCTGAGGAGATTAGAGTTGGGTGCAGGATCAGAAACATCAAGAGAGAACAAGCGTAAATCATATAAATACAAGCGGAGCTAAGCTACCTTAGCTCAAGAGGTATTTGCCCCTTTCTTATTTCTTATTTCTTTCCCATATTCCTCCTCAGTGATATGAAGTACTGATCTCCTTTTATTGGAAGCATTTAGTTGCAGTTGTGGCTCCTGAAGGTGGCACAAAATGTTACGTTTAGTGGGCAAATTACTTTTTCAAATGGGTGAAATTGGTGTTGCATAACCCTTAACTTAAAAAAATGAACTACTATTTTAATAACTGTTTTATTTCCCTATGTACTTCTGGTCTTGAACTGTATTTTGTATGAGGATCTGAAACCATTTAGTGTGACAAATATGTAGGAATAGAGGAAATCAGGAGGGGGCAAACAGATTAAATTACTTCACAGTCTGTTGAGTTAGTTCAACTGAACAAGGAATTTGATACCAATATTTCCTCTTTTTGAAGGATTGATTAATGAGCTAGCTTTGCAAGGCTTAGTGGGACTGGTTCATACCAGACTGCGAGGCAGTGTTCACCTGTCTGCTTTCTGCTATTCCTTTTAAAGAAGACCTCTTCAACTTTCTTGGTACACAAATGTATTAGTATCAACTTAATTTGTGTTCTTTTGTGCATCCACTATGTAAACTGATGAAGAACATATTGATATTGCTGTAGGAGACCACATGTGGACAGTACCAGCCCTGTGGTCCTTTCAAAGCAAAGATATCCTTCATGCAATGAGACAGAACAGATTGTGATTCTTACACTGACTGGTTACAACATCATGGAGAATGGGCATGAGTCTTCTTCACAAGGTTGTCAGGGGAAATGAATGTCACATGATGGTCCTGGAGTGTCAGAACTAGTTCTCATTTGTTGTTAGCTCATTTTGAATTTTTTGGTCAAAGTATACATTTACTAAAAACTCTTAAGCATTCCTCACATAAAATATGATCAAAGGGAGATAAAAATAGAAAATAAGTCACTATTCTTAAAAAATAAATATTTAGCTTATACATTAATATACAATAGGATCAGTTGTTTACAGTCATTTTACACTATACACTATACATAACATGCTCTTTGCAGTTAATTGACACAGACTTCTTCTGGGGCTTTTTAATTTGGCCTTGAATTATTCCAAATGTTCTTTCCCCCAGGAGGAGTGGGTGAGATTTGAGTTGTTGGCTCTGTAATGGCTGCCCATGCTGTCCTGGCAGCAGGCACAGGAGCTGAGCCCTTTTGAGGTCAGTGAGTGCCAGTGGCACAGAAGCATGGCAAGCCTGGTATCCTCTCCGGTCCTTGTCTGTGCCATTAAAAGGCCACAGGCATTAAGCACTATGCAAATACTTGTACCAAAAGACTATCCTGGAGATCATTGTGTGCTGTTGTTGACCACCCATGAAGTGGCCTACAGACAAGCCTCCCTTTTCTTTACGGAGACACAGATTATCAGTTCAGTGGATGGAGAATTTAGGTTCTTACAAATAAATACATATATGTACATGTATGTATATGTAATATAATTTGTTTTTGTAGATCACAGCAGCCAAATTACAGTTAAATTCCTGCCACCTCCAAGCATAGGTATGCCTCATGACCCCAGAAGCAAAAAAAATGAACATGTGAGAATGGCATTCTTTATAGAGTTTCAAATATAATGCACTCTGATAATGTTTCTCTAAACCTAGGCTCTGAGAGCCAGTCTTTGTTCAGCTACATGACAGAAGGTAAGTAATGTGACTTAGGTCTTCTTCAGAATGAGAGTGTTTTCATGGCTGTCATGCTGACTCACACTGCTGTGTTCTGTAGGATCACAGCCTCTTCTCACTTTGGCACTGTTCAAGACATGATTTTTACAAAGATTTGTGTATCCATTTTTGTGTAGACTTTAGTAAATGAAAAACATCTGTGTGAGCCTTCTGAGAGAAACTGGGAATTGAAGTACCTGACATCAGGACCTGTACTGGCATTATGCCTACAGAGGGTGAATGCCATTAAGTGGCTCCTGGAGTTGATGGGCCCTGAGGATCCAGCTCAAGCACAAACTGAAGATCTTCACTCTCGTAGGACCAGCTATGGCACTGAGAGATAGTATAATGGCGTCTATGGTAGTAGAACTCTGGCAGTGCCATTTAATTTCAAATTTGGTTTTAGAGAAATTATTTGACTTCAGTTGTTATTTTGACTATCTAGTAGTGGTTGTTAGCATGAAAATCTATTTATGCACATTACTTGGTCTGAGCCTTTGTTAATCCTATAAGTCATGTGTGTGAATGTGTATAAATGTATGTCCCATCTGAACCCCTTGTATCTCTAAGTATATGAATCTAGGTAACATTACATGCCTGTGAATAAATTTGCTAGGAGTGTTCCAGGAGGATAAATGAATTAGGCTCAAGCATATCTAAAGTAATTATCAACTAATTGTCAATATGTTTATTAATAAAAAATATGCAATCAGTCACTTGGTGAAATGATTAAGCTGTTTTTAGTGCCTCTGCTCACTCTAGTGGTGAGCTACCTATGATGTTTAAAAAGGGTGTAAGGCATGCTTTTAGATTTTCCCCAAACACACTGAGCCTTTGAATTTATAAGGTTATGTTTGCCTTTATTGGCAAAGAAATTGTTAATGTAAAAATAAGTTATGCCACATACTACTGAATATACGTATGTGAGCGGTTTCACACCAAAATATTTTTTAAAAGTGAATTTCTTAAAAATTAAAAGCATTATTTAGATGTTTATTATAACCTAGCATCTATCAGTTTTTCCCAGAAAATGGAAAGCCAAAAATAACGCCAGATATTAATATGCTCTTTTATTGCAGAGACCCTCTTTGAGATCACATCCAGTAGCTAGTTTGGAAAAGCAAAATTTTCATACCATTGCTTGCTCAACAAGCTCTTCCAGGTTCTCATGGAGAAGTCAGAAATGATCAGAGGTAAAGCATTCATTTTTATTTTACCTTTTTGCTCTTATACCAGAAAACTTATTTTCTTATTCTTATTCTGAATTCTTGCTTACACATTAAAACTTTGTGTACCAGAATGGATCAGTTATGTTTGTTTGTGTTTGGATGGTAGCAGGGTGCTCAATGTACAGTGCTCTCTGCCAGACCACGTGCCTCATTATGCCTTCATGTGTACTCCAGCTGTCCACCTCTTCACCTGGATCTGTTGCAATGACTGCTAAGCTCAGGTTGCCACGTGGTGGCTGGGAGACTCTGCTCACTAGTCCAAACCCAAATAAGTCCCCTATCTCTCTTATTGATGCCCATCACTGAGAAGTTAAGTCCTCACTTTTTACAATGCAACTCAGTATGTAAACTGATGTAAAATCAGTATGTAAACATTAATCAATATAAAATCCTTGTACTATATCCAGGAACCTCTCCTGTGTGAGGGACCATGTCTTGTACTTGCTCTGCTTTGACATGAATCTTGAAAGGTAGAAATGAACAGTTTTATTCTTAAGCATTGCCAAACAGATTAACCAAGCAGTTAACTCTTAAGCAACTTGAGCAGACTTCCCATTTCACTTGAGTATAAATATTACATGACACAGAGACCAATGTCATTCATCAATATGTGGAAAATTAGAGAACACACAAATAAAATATGTAGACATGTATCCGGTGACGGTTATGAAAACCTACATGGTGGAAAATTTTCTAAAAACTAAATTTGTGTCAGTTAAAGGTTAATTTCCCTCATACATTCAGTGTGAGATTAAGCTCATTAAACACTGACATTTTTCATAAACTTTTTTAAAAAAATCCAATCTTTAAGAAGGGTACCAATAAAGTCATTCTGAGTGTGCAACTGGGGACAAGTTTGTTTCTAGGGTTTACCAATGTAAAAATTAAATCAGGGAATTGGAACAGAGGGCAAATGTGTGCTTCAGCTGAACTAGTGTGTTTAAAGCCATATGCTCATTAACAGGTTTTAGTTTTAAAACACATCACTTTGGCTGCGTTTATGCCTGGTGTCCATACTACTATAGACTTTTGTAAATGCTGCTGGCTGTTTCAGTTTGAAAACTCTGGAGGTGTGTTTTATTTTGAACAAGATAAAACTTTTAGAAACAATGATGCAGACACCCACGTACTCTTCCTGATTGGGTCTTATCAGTAGGTATGGTGAGTAATGGAATACATGGAATGGCGTTGTGTAATTAGGATACAAAAAAGGTTACTGTATTCTGTTATAGTTACAGAAAAAAAGATGTAATCAGATTACTGATACATTTAGTAAAAACAGGGATTATTTACAGGATTACAATATTATGAAATGCATAATGGCTGCAACAACTAATAACCAAAAAAATAAAAAAATCAATAATAAAAATCATTGCCAATAATTTAATTATTAGATGAACACCTGAAACACACTGCGCATGCAGTACATCACTTCATAAAAAACATTAGAGTGAAATGGAGGAGCAGAAGCATCAGTAAGACTTTCTCCATGGTATGAAACTCTTTACAGTACACTACCCTGCTGGCCTCATGACATAACTTGTGTATTCATGTGAGTAATATTATCATTGGTTTGTGGGAATGTGAGGAGAAGCATGATGTTCCTGCTTGAATTGTCCAGAAGAGCTTTGTTATGTTTTGTTAGACAGCAAGTAGTGAAGCTTTTTATATCAATTAGCTTAAAAAGTAAAAAGTGAAACTAGCCTATTTTCGGACCCTGCAAGTTGAGGGTTCACAAGTCAATTCCAAAAAGAGTCAATTCTCTAAGCTTGGGCATTGAAAATTAAGAGTCAAATGCAAATCTTTGGAGTCGATTCCACACATCTTTGGAGTCAATTATTTTTATTTTGAATTTGTCTGTTTGTAATTTGAACAAATAATGGCTTGAAATACAGACACACAGCTGCAGAAATTACTCACTCACACGTTGCAGCCTTCAGTGATTCCCAATGAAAATGTACTTAATACCTTTCCTTTTTTTTCACCTCAGGCAGTAAGGTTACTGTGCTACCTGTTTGATGCTCTCTCTCCAGACAGTCACCACAGCATCATGCCACAATAACCTGCATTACTTAATTTCAGTATCAGTCAGGGAGTATTTTGTTACTTAAAAGGGCAGGTTCACCCTTCCCAGAATCCTCTTTGCCAAGTAGCGAGTCAGCATTTTCGAAGTGATTAATATTCCAAAATCAATTCACTGATATCCTAGGCCATAGATCTTAAATTGTAACATGAAATTGAAAATATTTTGTGAAGGTATTTATACTTTAAATTATTTAATCAATTCCATTCAATTTTCATATGGTTATTCTGTATGTAATGGACCAGAACTTGCCCGCGGCGGTCTCATACATGGCCGTGAAGGAAATAAGACCAGGCACATTTTGTTCGAAGCTTCCACATATGACATACTGTAGATGAATAAAATGTTTGAAATGCTTTTCAAAGAACTTGTGGAAGATTCTGTACAGAGAGCTAGCAGTTAGCAGTCACATGCTTTCAAAACAAAAACAACACATTTGTTTCTTGGAAGGGTGAGCTGGCCACTTTATGTAATAAATGAATATCGTATTTTACATTGGCTATTACCAGCATGGGAAAATGTGTATCTAATTTTGCGCATATACCTATGGTGTTTCAGTTTGTGTATTATAAAACCAATTCAAGTTTTTTTTAAAGGAATTTTTATGCTTTTTGTGATGCTTTATTACAAAAAAACTTATTGAAGTCCATGGCTTATGAGGATTTACTGTGAAATGCAACTCAGTTTAGGAGCTAAAGGAAAGTGGGCCAAAATCACAAAAGGGAATAAATGGTTGAAACAAGTAAAACTCTACACAGGGCTAGTCTTTCTTATTACTAATCTGTATACCGGAAAGACCCTTTAAATATACCTGAACAAAGGAATCTAAGCTCCAGGTAAATCCTACAAACTTTGAACCACTCATTCGAGATCTCACGCTAACAATAATGCGGACAAAATATGAACCAAAAAAAAAAAAGAAAAAAAAAACACAAACAAACAAAAAAGGACACAATACACAAACACAAGGTTAAGATCAAAAATTATTTTTAATTCCCAATATGATAAAAAATAATTCCATGGATTTTGTAAACCATTGCATAACTGCTGTAGTGTACATAAATGTTAACAATTTTAAATGATACACTATGAATACAACTTTCACACATTATAAATAATAATAGTAATAGTAATAATAGTAATAGTAATAATAATAATAATAATAATAATAATAATAATGTCTCACCTAAATTTAAGTGAAGAAAATCCATTTTGATCTTTATTTCCATCAATACCCTTAACTATTCCATGAAGAAGCCTCCATAAATTAAAACTCCCAGTAAATGTCTTGTGGTTTTGTATTGATATCACATACACCAAATAATACAGAAACCTGTTTATGATATAGTTAAACACTAATTAGAATATAAGCTGTCCTATATATATATCAATACATATGGTACCAAAATAAGAGATATGTTTCTTCATCATAAAAGGTCACCTGTTTGGACCTTTTAACAAATAAATCTGCAGCTGCAGCTTCCACTGGAAATTGGACATGTCTTTATTCTATAGTTATACTGCAAAACCCTGAGAAAATACATCTCTGATTCCCATCTAATCATTACAATGATAAATACACAAACTTGAAAACATCATTTGTGTTTAACTTTAAAATTTATTTGTCATGTATCGCAAATTCATACAACTAGTGCTACATCAGATATCCACTGCTGTCCAGGTTTCTTTCCAGTGACCCATTTTAAACTGAATTTGAGTACTGTTTATATTTCATTACATTCAATATTCAGGGTTGTAACGTTAAACCGATCATTCCAATCCTGGATTTTATTTTTGTCTGTTTCCTACCAATGTCTACTATAATAAAGTATTACTTTTCCTAGCTAGACTGGTAAATTTAACCAGGTTCAGACATATGTATATATACACACACACACACAAGATTGCATAAATCCTCAGGTTCAATAATCATATTAATAGAAAAAAAAGAAAAAAGAAAAAAAAAGACAATTCACAATTTTTTTTTATAATAATAGTAAAATAAAAAATAAAAAGATTATTCCACTGCAGTGTGTCACGGTACAACTCCATTACAGTTCATTTACACTGTTCTAAAGAACTTTTCTACTTGGTGCTTTTCTTTAATAACAGTTGTCTGGCCATTCATCTCCAAGTACTATGAAGAGAAATATTTATTTTAACATTAATTATTAATTGATGGCTGACACAGACATAGGGTTGTGGAATTAGGGAATTATTAAATTCATGCAGTGACTGAATTCACCAGTAACACCTAAATATTTTTTTCCAAGGTTACACTTTCATTCACAAACCAAACCATATACAAAGTTACAAGAAAAATGCAGCAATGTAGTAAAGTCAGTATAGTGATTGACACGGAAGTCAATTCAGGTCAAACTTGAAGCTTAGACTTGATTACTGTTTGATTTAAATATACAATGTTCTGTACTACATCATACATACTGACAACATGCTTTTAAGTGCTCGTGCAAGCCATATGCAACACTTATCTGTGAAGGAAGTTTAGAGCTGCACCTTCCCAAAGGATGAAGGCATAGGAGTAGTCATTAATATGATAAAAAATTTATAAAACTACAGCAGGACGCCTGCACATTGCGGAATCCATGGATAAATGTCCCAAGGCACAACAATTTGGCTCATTTTATATAACAGATAGACACTTGATCAGTCAAAGAATACTACAAACAGATCTTTATACAAAGGCACGCATTTGTTCAGGAGAGATTTTGTCTCGCACAAATATAGCATTAATGCAGGACTTTGACTATAAGTATTCGATAATACATTACTACATACATGATTTAATCGTACACAGCATGATGATTCATTAATACCACATGCAAAAAAAGTTAGGCTAATTTCAATGCATTTCAAGGCCAAGATTTTAAGATCTACAGTCCTCTGATGAACACAACCTATTGTCTGCATCAGCCATTACAGTATATAAGAGGGCAAGCGCCTCGCTTATAACTTTGTATATACATCTACCCATCTAGATAAATCATGTTCTACAATTTGGACACACTACAAGAATAAAGTTTAACTCAAATAAGACTGTTTTAAAACATGCACTGCAATTTATGTCTTTTTTTTCTAAATAAAATGAAAAAAAGTTCAACAAACACCAGTCAAATGTAAACTAAAGAAAGCACCCTACAGTCCAAACACACTCTTTACATTTTTGACAGCATACAAGTAGTGCACAAATCACTAATATTTCAAAACTGGCTTAAGAATTTTACTATAAAGTACTAGTAGCATAACAAAAGAAATTGTATGTACTTCAAATAAGCACTAATCCATATGGCCATGTAAAATTATTAACAGAAATCTGATTCGTGTCCATGCCATTCCTTCACTATACAGTTACAGTCAGAAGTTTACATACATGGACATGAATGTTAGGACAGTATTGGGCTTTCAGTTACTTCTTTGAACTGTTCTTTTTCTGTGGAAGAATGATTGTACAACATATATCTTTAATAGAAAAAAAAAACAAGAATTTGGTGCACAAGTTTTAATTTATTTTTTGTTTTCTGAAATCAACACAGGGTCATAAATATACACACATCCACTTAGATTATTAATTCAGTGGTTCTGAAAGTTCCAAAATGTCTTTTAACTTGCCACGGTCAGGGCCTCTTAACTTCCTGTTAATGATCACGATTGACCACAGCTTCTGTGGTCAACAATTAAAAGGGTTTGTTTGACAGCACACATTGGATTGACCAAAACACAGTACAATGGGAAAGTCCAAGGAGCTCAGTGCAGATCTGAGAAAGATGATTGTAGATTTACACAACTGAGGAACGTCTCTTGGAGCTAAGTAGGGTCTGTGCCAGGAAAAACACAAATTTAACAGAACTCTACCAATTCTGTCAAGATGAGTGGTCAAATATTCAACCAGAATTCTGCAGAAGCTTGCTGATGGCTACCAAATGTAGGTCAAGGTGAAAATTACCAAGCTACATTTAACCAAATATTAGGTGTGCTGTATGTATTTTGTGTGCATGATCCTGTGTTGATTTCTGAGAACACAAAATAAATTAAAACTTCAAATTCTTGTTTTTTTTTCTATTAAAGATGTATGTTGTACAGTCATTCTTCCCCAGAAAATGAACAGTTCAATCACTGAAAGCCCAATATTGCCATGACATTCATGACTGTGTATGCAATCTTCTGACCTCAACTGTAGATAACAGCCAATTCAATCCTAATAAATGAATGATAAAGAACTATAACTTTTTTTTTTTTTAAAAGATCAATACAGATTCCATTAGTTATTTTAAATGCACACAGAGCAGTGTACATAACACTCGGTCAGTTTTAAATCTGATTTTTGAACTAATTCATTTAAATTCTAAACAAAAAATATCTCCACAGACATAAAAAAAAAGGAAAAAAACAAAACAAAAACAAACAAAAAAAAACAGTAAAAGGTCTTTGGTAAAACTACTAAACAAACTTTAAATCCATTAATATTGTCAGCAAAAGCAGTTGGCATAGTTTGTCAAATTAAACATGAAAGGCTGTCATAATTGTAAATTAATAAGCTGAAGGTTTTAAGTAAGGAAAAAAAATAGGAAACTACAATACCACTTTGGTTCGGTTGAACAGATGTTTGATATCAAGACTTCTTTTTTTCTGTACATAGCCTGCCACATTCCAGATGCAGCAATTGCATCATTTATTTATTCATTCATTCATTTATTTATTTATTAACTAAAATCTATACTGTGGTCCAGGAACCTAATGAGAGGATAACCTCCCTCATCAAACTGAAACATCTGACATAAAAAGACACAAAACTGACTTTAGAATGAAATATCTTAATGTGTTGATCACCTGACACAATACTAAAGTGTGATCCATAATAACAGATTTGTGTCAGCCACTTAGAAAAGACATGCCCCCTTGAACCTCGCTTCAAAAATGGATGAGCACATTGTTCAAAGCTTTTCATGTTTTGTAAAGTAATACCTCAGTGCTGCTGGCTGCCATGTCTGCTCAATACCTGGCCTCGACAGCCCAACAGAAACATTTATGGCAATGTGATCTTCAGCTGGTTAACACAACTAAGATTATGCAATGATTGTTTTTTCTATGGCATCTCAAGTCAACTGATCTGCTCATGAGCTAGACACACCTGATATTAAACACCAATAGAAAAGAGAAAGGGAGACAAATTGAAATCAAAAGAAAAAATTGAAATAACCTACACAAGTCTGGGCCGTGTTTGTCATAAATCACAATCCCTTTAGAAGTAAACCATTTATCCCAAGGTCAAACTATTTAACACAGTAGTAGGTCATTCAATTAGATTAACCAAAGCACAACATTATTCTCTCAAATTTGGAAAGAAAAAATATATAATAAACACCACAGATTTGTTTATCTGCAAATACTAAAGAAAACTACAATTCAAAACATTACAAAACAATGTAAAAAGAAAGCCAGTTTTAAATTTGTAATCAAAGTGATACATGTTTATTTCCTGATTCGTGTATTCCTAAATATTGAAATCAAAGATGATTTGACATTTTTGAAAGATACTTAAGCTGCACCCAAAAAGCACCATTACTTATAGAGAAGGAATGGGGACAAAATAAATGTAAGCTTACTGTCTCGTGCGCAAGCAAGGACAATGATTAAATCTGGAGAAAACATTTGAACTGGGCCGCCATACATATACGCTCAAAGAGTAACGAGAAAGTAATGAAACACAGATACGTCTGCAAAAGCACTGACTACCTGCAAACCTAAAAACTCCTCATAAACGCTGAAATATTTGAATAGGCAAGGCACTTGAGAGTGAGTGGCCTAGTGTCAGATACGTTCTAGTCTGTATCTGAAAGGCTGAAAGTCCCAAAAACCCAACACATCTCTGAGGACTTCAGAACACATGTGCTCCTTTATAACAACTACATAATGCAGTACTGAACATTCACTACATGACAGGAAAAAATGTACTAAATGCTTTAGCATACAGTATGTGCCTTACTGATATTTGAGCTGCTGGTTATGCCTAAAATGCATTCAAAATTGTCACTTATTGATTGTAAAAGTGTAAGTAACAATGCAAAGTAGTAACTACAGTTTTGCACTATTGTATGTTTATACTAACTATATACTATATTATGATTTAGGAAATATGAAATAATCTACTATATGTTTCACAGTACACACAAAAAGCTTCATACATTAGCATATCTGGGAGGGGAAAAAATAAATCTAAAAATAATAATTAAAAAAAGAATTCTACAAAAAGCAGCTTAAAGCAAATTTTCTAAAATACCCTTTGACAATTTCCAGGTCAACAAAGTGCTTTTTTTCCTAAACAAGAAATCATTTCTCTTCACACAGTAATGTAGCAGTAATGATGTCTGACTGATATTCCTGTAATGAACAGTCAAATCAGGGCTATTGTATTACAAACTGAAAGATATCTTTTCCAGGGGGGAATTTTAATGTTTAATAAAAACGACCTAGTATCTAGTATAAAAATGTGTATTGCATTTAAGTATTTGATTTATATAGATCAGTCAAACACCATTTATTAGATTCTAATAACTATCATTTTAAATCACTATATGAAATACTGAAACACAAAAATGCTATGTAGAAACTGTAAGCTTTATATGTATTAGTAGTTCTTCAAAGGGCTAGATCATTAAATAGTACCTTAAACAGCTGTACATCACCACTTCAATATTTTTGTCTTACAGTAAGGACATTCTGTTTTACTAGATGCACAGTTTTCACAAAGAACATAATGTTGGCAAGGCTGCAGTACAATGCAACGATCATGCTTTTGGCAAACTATACATTTCTTTGACTGAAGCTGATATATAACCTGTGTTGGAGGAAAAAACAAAAAAACAAGAGTCACACATTAGAGCATTCAGTTCCAGTCAGTTGTATTATACACAAAGCTAAGTGCCTTTATTTTATGTGTACAAGGCCATTAAAGTTCAAGTTATTATAACACGAAAGGGGGAATAACTCTGGGATGGAATGTTTAATGAACACATATGGATGTTATAGTCAGGTGTCCACAAACTTTTGTCGATAGTGTATTAGCCAATTAAGAAATCTTGTAATAACATTAAACACGTTTTATCTAGAGCTTCTTTTGTTTGGGGTAGTGTGGTGGTCTGGGAAAATGCTTCAAATGGTGAAATTCTGAAAACTTGTCCTGGAATCAAAATTTTCCTGCACTGTTTTTCACATTCACTATACAGAAGAATACAGTATATAGGCCATGAGTTTCAAATCCTGAACCAAGCAGAGAAACTCATTGCATTCTTGACTACTTCTCAGGAAAGTACTCCCCCCCCCCCCCTTTTTTTTGCAAAAGAAAAATCACCAGCTCATCATTTGTCGACTCGCTTATCACACAATTATTTTCGTGAAATGCTTGCACAATCATGTCACACGTAATGTGAATATTAATGTTGCGTTAACTTCAACAATTTTGTCACATTTGTTTATTTACATCACCCTGTATGCATAAAGACCTTTAGACTACAAACTAGATATGGAGTCTTCAGTCACTCTGTCGTCATCTCTAGATTATCTCAGTTGGAATGGTCTTAAACTGATTTAATGTAAAATTGAGATAATACTGAAATAATATCAAATGCCTATTTTAATTTTCTTAAACAAAATTAGTGACCACTTAAGTGGAAAAGGAGTCTTTACTTTAATTATCAGCATCATCTGCATCCATCTAGTTTCCAGAGGTAAATTTCAGCCATAGCATTTGACCAAAGCATGACATTCACTGAATGAGGAAAACAACCTTAGCTAGCAAGCTCATAATTAACCAATCCAAGCAGTGAAGAGACACACACAGACACACACAGACACACACAGACACACACAGACACACACAGACACACAGGCAGCTACATGCTACAGCGCCCAGGGAGCAATTGGGGGTTAGGTGCTTTGCTCAAGGGCACTTCACTTCCCTTAGCCGAGGGAAGAAAATATGCTGTTCATTCAATCCCCCCCAATCACACATTCTTCCCGCCAGTCCAGGGAATCAAACTAGCGACCTTTCGGTCCCAAACACGCTTCTCTAACAGCTGCCCCCATGTTTATGTTTCCTACACTAGAGGTCATACAAACTAAATTAGTACGGAGAGGTCCAAAAGTCTGAGATCAAAATAAATAAATAAATAAATGGGATTTAAAAAAATTATTTAAAACTGGAAATTCTAAAATAAAAAAAGTCAATATTCAAGATGTTGCACAATTTCTAAGTCACTATTTAAATGTAAGCAAATTTCTGATATTGACCATGTTACACTTTTGTATTTAAGATCAGATTTTCCATGAGTCTTACGGTACATTCAAGCCAAAATAGGCGAGAGTGTCAAAACAATCACAAGTCATTCATTTTCTATGTGAGCCAGCGTCTCTTGGTGCTGAGTCGCAGCAGGAATGTTGGTGGTGTGTCTTGAGCGGTGGAGGCATCAGAATCAAGTTGAAATCTGGGAAAGTTTATGTAATGAGCAACGTTCGGTAGCAACCGGAATTTATAAGTGCTCTGCTCTTGAGAATGCTGGAGAAACAACCGTATAAACGTTGGTTCCATTCAAACCGTTCCCAATGAACGGCCAAAGCTAGGAGACATGTTCTATAAACTAGATGTTGAAACCTGACTTAGCATTTAGCATCAACACAAAAGTCACACCACATAAATAACTTTTAATGAGTTTATTAAGACTTCATCGTTAACTTGTATGCCTACCTATGGTCAGTCAGCACAAAGATACCACATGACATGGCTGTTTGCTTTGTGGCTGCTTTAAATATAGTTTGCGAGACAAAGCATTCTGAACGAACTTGTAGCTGCCTATTTCATCTCCACCAAAGAGCATCCACAAATTTCAGCAGCGTCATTGGCAGGACAGCAAGAGCGAATTTTGATGCTCTCCACTTTTGGTCTGAACGTGAGGCTTACCCTTTCTACTGAATCTATTGGTAATTTTTACCTTCGTGCCAGACCAACATCTGACAGGTTTTCCCAGACCACCATGTGCGTTTCCTTTATCATAGCAAACCATAATACTGTTATTCTCTCACACCCCTAGCATAAAAATGACATGATGAGTGTTAGGTGGTGGGAGCGTGATCTTACCCCGTCAATTAGGTCGAGGTCTGAACGCAGCTGAGTTTGGATAGATTGGAGCTTTGGCAGTGGGAGCTGGTCCAGGTCACCATAGCTGCGCAGCAGCGGCGTACTGGTTGAACGACATAGCGTGTCAAAATCTCCTTGCAGCTCTTTTAGCTTGAGCTCGGAGTCCTTGCGCTTCTGCTCGGCCAGCTGCCGCTCTGCCTCGGCCACCTTCGCCTGCTCTTTCGCCTCTTTTGCATCTTTCTGCCATGCTTCACATGCCTTTGATGAAATCGCCAATAGGGATAAAGATTAATAACATTCCCACAGATCTAATCATACTTTTTGGACTTTAAATTTGTACAAAATTTCAATTTTTCACCCAGTACGTCTGGGAAGGCTGACAAAATTATTTCAGCATCCATACTGCCTGTCTAGCTTTGCTTGTGGAGGCATATTTACATGTATGGAGGAACGTGGAAAGTTTGTGGTGATCTAGCTATTCAGGCTTGGGGGACATTTTTGAAAAGGGATCTGAAGTACAAACAAGCATTTGTTTAGTAAATGCTACTTGAAATACAATCCCTTGTCTCTGACCTGTTTGACCTGGTGCCAGGCATCCTCCCACTGCTTGATTTTCTTCTTGGCCTCGTCCAGATCACGGTGGAGCCGGGTCAGATCTGCACTGCTGGAGCTGACTATACTTGAGCTAAACACTGGAGATGGACTTGGGGAGAGGCTGCCACTCATAAAGTCCCATATGCCTCCAGCGCCACCATTCAACCCTATCACACACAGAAGAAAAAAAATGCACGTACATTCGCTGAAGAATTCAGAGTTTTTTTCCTGGGATTTTGGATACTGTATTAATCCCGAGGGGAAATTCTTTCTCTGCATTTAACCCATCCAAGCAGTGAACACACACCCACACACCGAGAGCAGTGGACAGCCACATGCTGCACGGCCCGGGAGCAGTTGCGAGTTCCATAGTATTTGGAATTGCCTTTAACCCAATTCAATTCCAATTTTTATTTTTGTATAGAGATTTTAACAATGGACATTGTTACAAAGCAGCTTTACAGAAATATTTATTTATTTTGATATTTAAACATATCAATTTATAAACGTTTCCTTAATGAGCAAGCCTGTGGTGATGGTGGCAGGGAAAATCTCCCTGAGACGACAAGAGGAAGAAACCTTGAGAGGAACCAGACTCAAAGGGAACCCATCCTCATCTGGGTGACACCATGTAGTACCATTATAAATAACTTCATTCAAATGCTTGGGGTCGCTTCTCACGACACTTTGCTGTTTTAATTTTCCCCTTGACAGAACTGGTGTAACTCAGTCAGGTTTGTTGGCCTCCTTGCTCAAAGAGGCATTTTCAGTTCATTTCACAAATATTCTATGGGACGCAGGTCACATCTGTGTTGGCCACTCCAATACTTTCACGTAATTGTTTTAAGCCATTTTGTTACAACTTTTAAGGCGTGCTTAGGATCACCGTCCTGCCAATCATCTGCTAACAATATTTTCTGAAGATGACCAATCCCCAGCCCCACAACATGAGCAGCTTCCACAAGCTTCAGGCAGGGATGGTGTTTTTTTTTTTGTTTTGTTTTTTTTTAGAATAAAAGCCTCCCTCTTTCTGCCCATACATAATGCTGATCATTGTGGCCAAACACTCTTCCAAAAGGCTGGTGATCACCTACAAACTTCAGTCTTCAGTCTAGCTTTTTATACTGGTCTTGGAATATGAGCTTCATATCTTTGGACTTGTGGAGGTCCACAGGCTCATGCCTTACAGAGTCAATGGGAGAAAGTTTTTTTTCTTGTGGAAAGACAGCATCATTATGCAAATATTAAATGAAATGGTTGATGACTAAACTAGGTGTGCATTATATGCTTTGGGACTTCCACGGCAACAGTGTGTCACATCACAACTGTGAACTGTGGGAAATTCCTTTAGTGTGCATAAAAGGCTCTGCGAAAGAGCCTTCATGCATTTGAAAATTTGACAGCCCCAAACCCTCACGGATTTAGCAGGAACGCACCTCAAAGTCTGTGAGTCCATGATTGTGGACATTGGAATTGTGACATTTTCTAAGGCCTTGGCTGAGTTGCTTGGATTTTCCTGTGGTATCAAGGGCAAAAAGACACAGCCTCTAAAGGAAGTCTCTAATCATAGTCACAGGTGCACTCCCAGTTAACACTGAATTATGACAATCGAGCAATCAGAATCTTCTCAAAGTCATCAATTTCTAGAATCTTCCAGACTGTTTAAGGAGACCCGTTGTTGTATGTAAACGTTTGGCCCACTGGAATATATAGAAAATTAAAGTGGAAATTAATCCATCTCTGATCAACGACTTCAAAATCACCTTTAACGTTGACAAAGCACAGGACCTAACTGACTTGCCAAAAGTAAAGTATGGAATGTGTGGAGTTGTAAAAAACAGACACAGATAATCTCTAGTCTAGGTGTATCAACCTTACATACTGTTTCGCACAAGGTGCATGAGTTGTTTTTCTTACCTAAAGAGTTTTGAGTAGACGTAGGTGTCCCTAGGAGGCTGTGCTCAGTTTTGATTGGCAAGCCCTGTGTCTGGCTCTGCTGAGGAGCCATTCCACTGAGCAGTGACTGTGACAATGACTGGGACAGAGAGCTGAGGGGGGAGGCGGACAGAGAGGAGGAGGAATGCAGAGATGAACATCGTGCCAGAGAACCAGGAATGTTGACAGGATCCGAGCCTCCTAATAACCTCTGACCTACAGAGGAGAGAAGACGGTTTGAATAAGAGAGAAAAATCATGTTAGACATTAAGCATCAGCTAAAAGGTATACACGCAATTTGATACAACCAGCATTTACTGCATTTTCTTACTTGCTATCCCAAAGCCATTATTGTCTTGGTCCTCTAGGTCTTTATCAAGGGAGGCAACACTGAGATCACTGAAGTTTAGGTCAAGTGCAGATCCTAAGAAAATATATGCAAAAAAGGAATTAATGCAGTTGTACTGTTCAGACTCCTATGTAAATCATAAGAAAAAGCTGGGCAGTCTTTCCAAATATCAGTTTCCCTGGTTAGTTGTCCTCCTAGAAAAAGGACCATCTATAAATTTAAAAAATAAAAAAAATTGTTGCATAGTGAAAGCACTGGAAGGGGAATTTAAATTACCTCACATTTAGAGCCTTGTAACAAAATAGAAAGGCAGCTCTCTACCAATCCACTGTGCACTACAACTAACATACATATAGACCTGCACCATCAATGTCATCCAAAACTACTTCCTCACCACCTTCAACTGTACATCTCTCGGGCATTAGATATCAAATACTTTCACATACAGAGATGGGAGACTTGAGAAAGATCAAATCATATAAACATGTTTACCACATACCTATTACTGACTCAACTGTATTGCTTCCTGGATAGAAAGGGGTAGCTTTTGCATTCATAGTTGATAATGTAGTGGGGGAAGAGCTGTCTGAGCCAATGCTTGAGGCTAAGCTGGATGTGATGCTTGATGTTATGCTGGATGCCAGTGGGTTCACCACAGAAAATATGCTGCTGTGGCTCTGTAGACAGAGACATGTAGTAAAGATAACATATTGTGT
Organism: Parauchenoglanis ngamensis; assembly: GCA_030014255.1. Classification (NCBI taxonomy): domain Eukaryota; kingdom Metazoa; phylum Chordata; class Actinopteri; order Siluriformes; family Auchenoglanididae; genus Parauchenoglanis; species Parauchenoglanis ngamensis. The sequence continues at coordinate 30,550,764 of JAQMYM010000023.1, forward strand.
TATCAGTAACATATAACATATAAGTTATCTGTAAGACTGAGAACTGCAGGTCTGTACCTGCTTTTCTTGGTCTATTAACTTCTGATTATTTTCTCCAGACTGTGCTTTCTGGTTCTTTGCCTAAAATACATCACATTCAATCACATTAGAACATTCCAACAACCCCCAGTGAATCATGTTTTTATATATATATATATATATATATATATATATATATATATATATAAATATAAAATGTTATTTCATTGACAATGTTATTTCAGATCACTTGATACAGTACAGATTTCTACCATTATAAATACAAAAGATTTCCTGGAAAAATAAGTGCTTTAGAAAAATAAGTACTTTTTTCTAGGCTGCCATCCTGCACTTCCTGTAAGGATGATGTGAATCACCTGGATAATCTTCCCCCACATCCCCTTAGGGTCACTTTCAGGCTAAGGGTGAATGATACATGCTACATCTTCATCAAGATGGAGTGATGGTGAGTATCTTTCATAATCTCATATTACACTTAAACTTATTTATGCTTTAAACACAATAACAGCCAGATTGATAATTGTACATTTGATTTTTTGGCAAAAACTTTTTCTTTTTACTTTAATCTTAGTAATTCCCTTGTGCCGACCATAAACTCCGAGACAAAGCATTAATATTAAGAAAATTCATGTTTTTATTAGAATAAAACTCCCAGTGAACACCTTCCTGTTCTAAACATTTAAAAAAGACTATATAAGAAAAAAATATAATGATCTAATTATCTCTGCAGTATATTATACTATTAATTATCTCCACCTTGGTATCTTGGTGTATTTATTCATTAAGGGCTACGTGAGTGATATGGTTAAATCTTACCTTTGAGTCAGGAGGACTAAATCCACACAGACTGCACACCTGTTGTTTGCATTGCGTGCAGGTGCTGTAGTTGGGTGGCTGGTCTTTGGCCTGCAAGTTCAGCTCAGTGTTTTTACATAGAGGACACAGCAGTCCACCAGGCTTTACAGTCCCACCAGACTGAGGTGCAGCTTTGGCTTGGCCTTGCTGTGGCCCACTAGGTTTGCCTGATCCTCCTGTATCTGTTTTAGCAGGACTTTGTTGCTGAGGCCCAGAATCTTTAGATTTAGGTCCTTGCTGTTGAGGCCCAGCTCCAGGTCCAGGACTAGGCCCAGCAGGCTTTCCTCCAGGCCCCTGTGGTGCAGCTCCTTGTCTCTGCCCTGGTGGTCCTTGTCCTTTGGATGAACTCTGCTGTATGCCAGGGGATTTCGGTACCTGTTTGGCTGTGTCCTCCTCATCATCACCAAAAAGGCTGAATTTCGGGATGCTGGCGGAGGAGACAGCTGAAGAAACCCCACTCAGGAAGGATGAGGAAAACATGCCGGTGCGAGGCTGCTCAGGGTCTTTGGGCTCTTGCCGAAACCGAGACTCAAGAAGGCTGAGGGAGGAAGGACTGCGGCCTGGCTTTGGCTTGGGAGGTGGACCCTCTCCGAATGCATCTACTGTTCGACTCTTACTGAGGCCTCCAGAACCTCTTCCCCCAGATGGATGATGCTCTGAAGACCTGTAAAGTAAACAAATAAGGGGTGAATTGATCTTCACCAGTAAAAATTGATATTGGTGGTCTATCGCACAGATCACATTACATCTATAAAACAAGTTTAGGCCTAATGTGGATAAATGATCCAGACTTATTGATTACTGACAGCAGAGCATATGAGCCAATATCTGAATTCAGACACTGCATGATAAAGCAAAGTGACATCCACTAAATATAAAAGCATTGCTTGGTGAAGATATTCAACATTAGAAAACAAAACAAACAAAGGCTTAAATCATCTGGTAATTACTTATATGTGACCTACACTACCAGTCAAAAGTTTGGACACGCCTTCTAATTAAAATTTTTTCTTTATTTTAATTACTTTAAAAGAGACTGGATAATGATGGACTGTTGTTTCTCTTTACTTAGTTGAGCGGTTGTTGACATAAAAGGT
>JAQMYM010000023.1:30555675-30566078 GCA_030014255.1 Parauchenoglanis ngamensis
TAATGCCGATTGTACCATCACGGTAAATGGTGGCTACTTTGAAGAATCTGAAATATGAAATATATTTTGTTTTTTTTGTTTTTTTACACTTTTTTGTTTACCACATAATTCAGTATATGCCATACGTGTTGCTGCATAGTTTTGATGTATTCAGTAATATTTCACAACGTAGAAAGCAAAAAAAAATAAAGAAAAACCTATGAAAAAGAGCAGGTGACCTTAAACTTTTGACCGGTAGTGTATATATAAAAAACTAAGCATAGTACCATTTGCAACCATGGAAAAGGCATCACGAACATACATACTTTTGTTTCAGATTATTTCAAGTTATTTACTAAATTGTGAGCTTAACCAGTTTGTCACTCAGAATGAATCATAAAGAGCCTGCAGAGTCAGACAAAATCTCAGTGTTCCTCCAAGAGATAGCCTCGGTATTTTAATGAAGAAAAACACTTTCTCATGTTGAACACTTACCTGCATGGACCTGCATATACTACTCAACTTATGACTGAAAAAGTTAACAAACGCTCAGGTAATGTCTTCAATATTACCATATTCTGTTTCTTAAGGATGGTTACCAAAAGGGTCCACAACTATACCCTACGACCATTATTTCATTAACAGATGAACAGGTTTTCAATGACACACAATTTGCAGAATGATCTGATTTGTGTCTTAGCTGCTAAACGTCAGCTCAATTTTAGCCAAAAATGTGATTAAAAATACCACTGTGCTACTAATGTCAAATTACTTGCCTTATTACTACCCAATGTCAGTGGGCAAAAATAGGAAAAATAATAGTAATTGGAAAAAGGTTGTCTTAGACCCAACAGGTATGATTCACTAGGCCATAAAAATAGTTCTAATAGATTTTCTGCATAAAAAAACCCTTTAAGCTAGGAACCTCTCTGATTTATACATACACTGGCCTTACATATTGCAGTAGAAAAGGAAAAACAGTGAGGGAGGGAAAGAGAGAGAGAGAGACAGAGAGAGAGCTAATAATAAATGCAGTGTTCTGGCAGCCTTAGATACAGCACCATGGAGACAGCCGTGATACATTCAGTGCACTTCCGGCTCCATAGTGGAGAGACCATTTGGAGTCATATATTCATCATATATTGTCAGTTGCTCTTTCACCGGAGTATATGATTACCTGGGAGACTGGAAAACAGACTGGCACAGGCTGGTTCATCTATGCAAGATGAATCCATTGGGTCCAATGCAGATGTTTGGGAAGAGGGAAAACTACATGGTGGTGTTTTAAGACAGACAGAACCAGACTAGCATCAACCCCCTCACCATCAACAAAAGCATTGAAGCTCTTTGAGGTGACAGTGCAAAACACACATGCCCAAAGCTGTCAGTCTCTGCTCTCAAAACACAGTTGCATATCAATCCTGAAGGACCTTGGCTAGAAAAGTGCTCACCAGATTTCCGTTACAACCACTAATCAAGTGAGAAAGAAAATAAACACTACCAACGACCAAACCCGAAGTAAACCTTAAGTTGCATTATCTTCCAAAAGCCATAAAAATTACATACAGAAATAGTAAGGATCATCAGAAAAAGATGGAAAGAGTGTACATGTAACAGCAAACAGAAAAAAACTGCCTCGAGACAGCACCAACCAAAAACAAAACATATATGAGTATAAAACACAAATATGGCTGCCTAACAAAGATTATAAAGCAATGATGAAGATGAATGCTATGTACACTGACAACTGCAAAGATAGATTAACGACTTTGTGGTGCTAGAAGGATACACTGTGAAAGACACTGTAAGATAATTATAATCTGCACCTACATGGTATACATGATTTACTGTTGTCAGAAGAATGCATCCTGCCAGTATTCATTCGTATTACATTTTAAAGCCTAAACAAGTACCTTAGCACTGTCATGACAGTTACCTGATTAACTCTACAAATAAAGTAATCTTCAATTACTCTGTTTCTTTTTTAATCATTTCAACTATTAGAATTGTAAATGCTATTGGGAAGAATGCCATGCAGTAACAAAATGCTTGCTCATACATAAAGTAGGTGCTTGAGTAAAATACCAGAAACATATGTGTGCCAGAGCAATGCGTCATTCCTGTAACCCAAGAGTTGACCCACTTGCAGTTTGTATGGGAAATGCTGAAATAAAAGTACCTCACTCTGTACAAATGCCAGTGCTAACAACTGTGTACCATAGCAGCATGAAGCATAGAAAGGAACAGTTAATTATTTTTGTTTAAAATTTAGAATTTATTTAAGTACTTTAAACACAATTTTGTTTAAAAACAAGTACTGCCCTCCTGTACTAATATTAATAAATTTAACATTTAATTAAATATATTATATTATAAAATATTTGCATAGTAGAGAATGAATATTTGTTAACACCAGTCCAGATACTGTCATGTCTGACCCAGTGCTTTATTACTGAAATAAATGAAATAAGACTCAGCAGGAAGTCTAGGCTCTATCTGTAAAGATGGCTGTACAGCCTTAAATTTTGTGTGTGTGTGTGTGTGTGTGTCTGTGTGTGTGTGTGTGTGTGTGACAAGACACATTCCTCTCCAAAAGTAGTGGAAGACGAGGCCAATTCCACTGTTTTGAATATGATAGATCAGAATTTCAGCTTTCATCTCCTGATATTTATATCTAGATGTGTTAAACAACTTAGAACATGGCACCTTCTTTGTCACACCATCCAAATTTTAGGTGAACAGATACACTATAAGCCAGAAGTTTGGGCCCACACTTTTTTTTTTAAATAAATGATGCACTACTTTGTCAAACTTTTATTACAAGAAAATATTAGAAATTCAAAATATAGGCAAAAGTATTGGGACACACCTCTTAATTATTGAATTCAGGTGTTTCAATCAGACATGCAGTCTCCATTTACAAACATTTGTGAAGCAAAGTGGGTCATTCTGAAAAACTCTGGTACTGTGATAGGATGCCACCTTTGAAATAAGACGGTTCGTGAAATGTCATCCCTGCTAGATATTCCACGGTCAACTGTAAGTGGTATTATTGGCAAGTGGAAGTATTTAGAAACAACAGCAACTCAGCCATGAAGAGGAAGACCACATAAAGTCACAGACCGGGGTCAACGACTACTAAAGTTCATGGTGCATAAAAGTCGCCAATGTTCTGCTGATTCTATAGCTGAAGAGTTCCAAACTTCCACTGGTTTTAATGTAAGCACAAAAACTGTGCGGCGGGATCTTCATGGAATGGGTTTCCACGGCTGCATGCAAGCGTCACATCAAGTCCAATGCCAAGCGTCGGATGGAGCGGAGTAAAGCACACCGTCACTGGACTGTGGAACAGTGGAAACATGTTCTATGATGTGACGAATCACGCTTCTCTGTTTGGCAGTCAGATGGATGAGTCTAGGTTTGGTGGATGCCAGGAGAACGTTACCTTCTTGATTGCATTGTGCCAGATGTGAAGTTTGGTGGAGTAGAGATAATGGTGTGGAGCTGTTTATCAGGGTTTAGGCTCGGCCCCTTACTTCCAGTGAATGGCAATCTTAATGCTTCATCATACCAAGCCATTTTGGACAACGCTATGCTTCCAACTTTGTGGACACAGTTTGGGGAAGGCCCTTTTCTATTCCAGCATGATCCATGAAGACATGGTTGGAGGAGTTCAGCGTGGAAGAACTTGACTGGCCTGCACAGAGCCCTGACCACAACCCGATCAAACACCTTTGGGATAAACTGGGACGGAGATTGTGAGCCAGGCCTTCTTGTCCAACATCAGTACCTGACTTAAGTAAATAAATGCTCTACAGTCTGAATGGGCACAAATTCCCACAGAAACACTACAAAATCTTGGGGAAATCTAAGAAGAGTGGAAGCTGTTATAGCTACAAAGGGGGGGGACCAACTCCATATTAAAGTCTATGTATTTGAACACAATGTCATTAAAGTCCCTGTTGGTGTAATGGTCAGGTGTCCCAATACTTTTGTAGAATATGCTTTGGACTGCCTTTAATACCACTTCCACCAGCTGAAAAAGTATTTATGAACAATCCCTCCCACAGAGGGCAAAAGTCATGCAATCCTGTTAATATGAACATTAACACTGAATAATATTATTTTATTCCTGTTGGCGCTAGTAATAAACCCAACCCCCTTTACCTTTAAAAATTAAGTATATGACTCACAAAACTGGAGCAGTTCCTCCATTGTTTCTTGTTTTAGACGTTTAAGTCTCAATGTGTCATTCTGGATGCGCCATATGGCAATCCTAGCGTTATCCGTGAGCGGAAGTTGGAGGTTTCAGGTGATTAAGCTAAATGATCAAGCTTTTAACAAGGTGATTAAGCTTGTCTATACCGCATCGGGGAACACGGAACGGAGTTACATGGACTGGATTGGAACTTCAGAGTTAACCAGGAAGCGGGTAGGCCAAGATTTCCCCTCGACTGACTGTTCATTTTTTATTATTGGGGAAGATTTGTTTCATATTGGAACTTATTGTAAGTGTCAAATGCTGACGGCAGTATCAATGGACCGACTCCGGTTGTTTTTTCCTTTTTGTTTCATTAATTGTCTTCAAGTGACTTGTTGGGACTTCTTGCTTTATACACTTTTTCTGTATATACATGTCTTTTCAACTAGAAAACAGCATACTAGCTTATCAACAAAGTGTGGCCTGAGATATTAGGTGAATGTGTTAAATGGATAGCTGGTTATTTGCTTGTTTAAACCACTGCACAGCCAGATGGAATGGAGAATCCTGTATAGTTTTTAATGCACCCAAGTATAAATAATGAGCAGTATAAAAACATTAATCAGACAATTTTTTTTTTATTTACAGTACTAGCTATAGATCATGATTAGGCCAGTCACATTTGCATCTGCTAATTCTCATTCCTTTCACTGTTTAAAATAATTTGAAAAAGGCAGAACTTTTACCACATGTAAACCGATATATTAATATACAATTACTATTTTATATAAAATGTTAAAAATATTGGTGATAGTCTGGGCGAGGACGAAAGAAGTCACTTTAGTTTCTGCGGTTGCAGTAAACCTGAAATGAAGAGATGGCTAATTCTAATGGTACTGGTAGGCCTGATATTACCCCAGCAGTGTCTTGTTCTTTCTTTTGCAGTGAATGACAATTTTATTACAGTTAATAGTATGAAGCTAATCATGAAAATAAGTTCACAGGAGCTTTAATTCACTGACCTCGGGGTGAAACTGCTGCTCGGTGCGCGAATGGCAATACTGGCAGCTGTCTCCACTCTCACACTTCGATGGCTCTCCCCACTCATCACCATGCTTTACACTTGGGCACGGAGTTGACCTGTTAGAACCCACAACAGAAAACAGGTCCATATTCACACACACACACTTAATCCAATCTTTTCCTCTTTTGAGCATGTTATTATGTATTTTACATAGCGACACATCTGCTCCTACCTGTATTTGAACTTGCGGGGATTCCGTCTTCTATCTCTACTATTATGGTAATGGGGACAGGCGTAGCCTTGTCTGCATAGACGAGGGGGCTTCGTGCATTGCTCTGTTTTATAGTTTGCCAAAACGAAATTGGTGTCTACAAAAATAAGGTAAACAGAATAGCTCTGAATTTGTGTTCATGCTTTGTCTTCATGATTCTCAGTTTGCACACCTCAGGGTTATATCAGTAGTGTTTAATGAGCCTCACCCTGCCATCGAGGGTCTTCAATAAGAGTCTTCTCAATCATGGCCTGGCTGGCCAGAACTCCCGGTTGCAGATCTGGGATTCCCTCTCCAGAACCTAACTGGCCATTCTGCAAAGCTTCTTGTGCTTGTATCTCTCTGTGATAGAGATTTGTACAAATCAGACCAGCCCCAAAACTTGAATTCAGAGCCAGCAACTCTTGAGCTGTAGAGATGAAAACCTCAAACAAAGATGCAGCAGTGACTCCCAATTTCCACATACCAGTTGCTAGGCAACTGCAAGACAGCATATATAAAGCTTCATCTTTCTGTTATTTAACCAGTGAATCACATTTTGTCTTATGCTTGAATGCAACAATTTGTTCATTTTTTACTTATTTGCCAATAACTCTAACAAATAATACTAACTTCTTTATTGCCTATTCTCTATTATATGTCAATCAACAGTAAACATTTTGTCTCACCTGGAAGGATTCACAAATAAGTTAGGAAAATTTCATAGCAAAATATTTTGCCTGGAGAGCATTTATATCACATTAGGAAAACTGGTACAGAAAGCCCCTGCTTCAGCAGAAACAGGATTTTTCAGTTTTTCCCAATGAAAGTAAACGCAAATTTCTTACTGGTTCTGCCAATGAACAAGTCTGTTATTTCCCTCTCAGACGGAGTTCATTTTGTCAAAGTCATTTTGGCATCCTTAAAAACAATAAAAATGTCTTAGGTAAGGACGTCATATATTACAGTAGCCTGCTGTCAGATACATGTTGCTGTTTCTGCAAACAAAGTTGCATTTGTTAAGTTTCCATGTACATCGCAAACTCGTCTCACCTTATTCTCCTTGCCCCCTGATGCAGGTGACAAAAACAGAATAGACAGATTATTCGGACCGCTGATCCACAGTGCACTGATTAATATCGGCCAATTTCTGGGATGATAATTCTTCTGTCAAGGGGAATCTTCATATTTGACACCACATTACTTTTTATAATTAAAGATTACCCATCTTCTCCTTAATCCAGCTGCACCACTTTGCCAATGCTGTGCTGAAATCTTCATTACTCTGTGGCACAACCCTGCTGTTGGTCTTAAAATAATAGTTTTCAAAATGTTGCTTAGTAAGCTAGCCCAGAGAGCACTGCTATCAATATTTTAAAGGCCCTTTAGCAGGTAGGGACATGGTTTATTATAGCTCTGCACTGAGAAGCAAGTGTTTGGATACAAGATATAGGGATAACAACTAAGCACATCTGATCCCTGTTTTCTCACATTTATTTATATAAATTTTCTATCCTTCATGACCTGAGATGTGCAGCACTGTACAGTCTGACACTGCTGACATGTAGGTGGGACACCACTCATTAAGCATCGTTAGGAGATGTGAGCACGAGAGGTGAGGACAGGCCTGGCTTGCTATGGCAACTAGCATTCAATTTTGGCTGACCAAATCCATCTGTACCCCTACAAACCTGGTTTTGTCTTTCTTGCCTTCTCTTCCTCAGGGTGCCACAGCCTATCCCTAGAGAGCTGGAAGAGGGCTGAGCTGGGAAACTGGAAAGGTGCTGGGAACAGCGTTGTATGCATTGCTTTGTGCACACATGCGCATTCATATCACTTGAAATTGAAAGTATGAGCTAAAAGGCATAAAATGTGCTTACGTTTAGAAATGGACTTAGCACTGGGTGGATCCTGACCAGTGTGTGGTTTGTATGGGAACTGTGGCCACTGTGAAATGCTTTTCCGCATAGTTCAATGTAACCCCATAGTTTGGCACCTAGGGATTAAGGACCTGTTTCTATTGTCTGGGCATTCTCAGTGATGTACACCTTGCTGCAAATGCCAGCTGATGTATCCTCCAGGTAACTCAAAAGCACCATTGCACCCTCCTCCCCTTTGAAAGATTTTGGTCTGATTCTCGTTGGTCAATTAGTCTGGTCAGAACTGGTACTATGGTAGGAATTATGCAACCCTGTATCCCAAAGTAGTGCCTCCCTGAAAAACGTGGAACTGTACTATGTAATAGCCCATGTTGAGATTCCAAAAGAGGTCATACCTGATCATATACACTACAGCTGCTGTGCACTTGTGCCCAAGCCATATGGGGTGATCGGTTTCTGAGTGGACTTCTGTGAGCTCATGGCTCATCTGGGTGCAATATTTTTTTTTAGCTTACTCAGAATTCGACCAAGTGTTAGTGGCAGAGTTCCTTGTCACCAAAGTCCAAGGGTAAAAAAATGTCTTTCTAAACCTTATTTGGTTTACAAGAAAAGATTCACTCTCGTGATTAGGCTGTTCAGGGCACCAACTATGTTTCAACGACTAGTGACTATACTCTAGACTTTACAGTCCTATTGTGCAAATGATACAGCTTATTAAGATGACAACCTAAAGTAACTATTAAGAGTGGCATATACAGCATGGAGGAAAATTCTAAAGTCCTTGAATAAGCCATCATGGTGAATCAGGCAATGGGTGTGATTGGTAGATTGAAGGTACAGTATCAGGGCTTCCAAAATTATAACGTATGATTGCAGCCTGCCTGCGACCTGTAACTAAAAGGAGGTGGCAGTTCCTGAGACTCACCAGCATTCCAAGGTTGCACGCTTATGCACTCTTAAAACGAGTCTGCCATCTTCTCTAAGCGGCATACTTTAGAGATTGTTTTGTACTGCAATGCGACACCAAACGAAAACGACAATTTGCTGGAGATGGTGAGTTTTTTTACTTAATTTTTTATTGAGTATACAGTATGAAACAAGCCTACCACCAACCAGTAACTTGTATCAATATGCCTCCAGACAGAGAGGTAATTGCACTTACCTGATATCATAGACTGGGGGCCGGAGGTCGTGAGGTCCATGAGCAAAGGCGCAATGGAGACCATTTTTTACACAGTGCCCCCTGGCATCTGTTTCATGGATGCAAGTGCCAGTCTTATAATAGCGTAAGTGGTACTTGCGCTCTGTATCACCAGTGGTCCGGTGCAAGTATGGGCAGCTGAAAACAGGAGATATCATTAGAAACACAACTCTTTTAACGTTATTTTCTCCCAATTTGCCAGTCTTTGCCAATACCTAGCTAGTTCTCCTTCCCTATTGTATGAAAGTCATCACTCCGGCAGGTTCAAGCTACAAAGTACTTCAGTTGAGACAGATGCAGCAGGCCGCATCTTCTCAAAATGTTGGTCATGCAAATATTTAGGTTATTCATTCTCAATTAATAGCAAAATGCAAATCAGCTAAACCCAAGGCCACAAGTTTAAATACTAATCATATTCAACTGCACTGATGTCTCACGGACCGTTTGCTGCACTGATTTCTCATTGTAACTTATGCACATATAACTTCCAGTCATCTTTATGGCACACAAGGGAATGTTTGGAAGAAGAATCAAATGCGCAAGAACAAACTACACTAATGACCCATGTTTGATGCTAACTTGCTGATATGGTCGGACAGATACCAGCAGTTTGTTTACATGAGTGGGATAAATGTGCTCTAAAAAGCATTTTATTGGATGCAAATTGGTCAATCACAAACGATTCATATTTTTCTCAGAAATGACAAAATTCTAAAATTAAAATATCTATCAAAAACATTTTTGTCATTTTAGAAAGGAAATGAACAGTGCCAGGACACTCATACAAAAATCTCTAAAACAGAGATAATCCAAGCTAATTTCTTGTTGTAGCTACATATTGTCCATCAATCCATACAGCCATTATCTATGGCGCTTTATCCGTCTGGGTCGCGGGGAAGCTGGAGCCAATCCCAGCATCTTGGGGCAAGAGGCGAGGTACACCCTGGGCAGGTCGCCAGTCCTGTTTATGTCCACGTTTATGACCAGTATAGGCCTAACATTTGAGATGCAGTCAAGGTAGATGTAGCAAATAGAAAATAATCACATTATGAGCATATTATTAAGTATTTATGTAGGTCTCTACATGCCAAATGAGTAGGAGATGAAATCAGTCCTGTGGTTTACATACTCATCAGTCTGCGTCTATTAGAGATAAAGCTACAAGCTGGCAAAGGGAAATACATGATTCCACAGGAGTGATACAACCAATTAATAAATAAAATTACCCCTCGCTATTTATATATATTTATGAACCTAAATGATAAGGAGTTCACAAGAATGTCATTTTCAGTGGAATATTTGTAACCCTTTGAAAAAGCACGACAGGAAAAAAATCAGTACTTCTTTCCTATCTAATGCATAAGTCCATCCTCATCTCTATACCAGAGAGACAGGGTTGCCTGCATGGAGATATGCTGAAACCAGATAAGCCTCAAGACATCTTTACAAAACAGGTAATACAACAAAAAATGACAGAAATAAAAGTGAGACATTAGTTCACAGTATGATACTGGAAATGCTGCCATTCCAATAATCTCAAATATAGAAACTGTGTCTCACTTAGGTAGCAACAGTTACTGTGGTAACAGCAATGAAGGGACAGAATTGCTTCTACTGGATGAAGGAATGTGTGAGCGTGATTACTGAGAAACTGCACAGCACTCAGAATCTTCAGCCTTACACTGTCACAATCATAAGTGAAGGCCAAAAGAAATAATGGATCAACCTCAGAAACACATAAGGGATTTTCATACAAAGTTTAAACTTGCTGAACACCCTGTTCCAGATGTTTCCCCCTGTGCAGTTATAACGCGCTCCGCGCTGCTGTTCGGCTTCCCACTAGATGTCGGAGCGCGGCTGTGGGGATT
>JAQMYM010000023.1:30573462-30587459 GCA_030014255.1 Parauchenoglanis ngamensis
GTATGACTAGAGCTTGTTGAACCACATCAACTGGGAGGCTGTGCATATGAAAATTTAAGAACAACATGCGTACCAGCCGCCATGACGTCAGAATCCTTCAACTCTGAGCCTTTCTCAAGTCTCAGCTGCATCTGCTGGTCTCCTGTCACACACTTCTCATAGTCTACACTGGACCTCTGTCCCTCTGCTCTTGCTCTTTGTATCTATGAGTTCATGTGTTGTCCTGTCTTTTTATTCACACATGCACATAATGAACATGCCCCACTGGCTAGTTCTCTTGGGATGGACTGAAAGGGTTCTGGGCTCCGTCTTGGCGCCACTTGTTATAAGTAACAGTGCTCACCAGCCCTTCATTAAATTATCACTTGTGTGTCTTCCCATCATGGTCCCCATGTCACTGCCACTTGTGCATCCCCAGGCAGTTCTCAGCATGTTCCTGATTCCTGACTGCATCTGTGGGTACACAAATCCCATAAAGAACTCTCCCTGGGGGTCTGTCTGTGATTTGATGTTTATTAGGCCACTTCAGTAAGTTAATTGAAATACATAATTCCTTACATTAAAATCACAAATTGATGCATGGCTCTCATTTCCCAGGCCATTCCCATTGTCACAGCTGAAAAAACAACGGCTGGATGGCCACTGTTTTTGTTTTTGGTTTGTTTGTCCTGTTTTCCCAGAGCAGATTAAACCTGCCAGGGGGGAGGGAAGATATTGCACTAAAGTAAGTTAAGAAATCCAGTATTTTTTAAATCAAAGTCAGGATCCAGATCCCTTACTGGTATAACTGGGCGCATGCTAGGAGCGTGCTAGGAGCGCATGCTAACCCTAGGTAATTTAGTATAGCCAATCTACCTGCCTACAGGTTTTTGGACAGTAGGAGGAAACAAAATAACCAGGACAAAACTTGCAAACACAGGGGGAATGTGTATGCAGAGCCCAGGATCAAGCCCAGGACTGTGTTGTGAGGTGGCAATGCTACCCACTGCACCAACGAGCCATCCCCAGCTACATACATGTTCACAATAATTCAAGCCAGACGATAATAATTGAGCCTCACATGAACACAAAACGTAGACAGCTGCAGCAATCGATTGTGGAAAAAAAAGCAAAATGTCAGTTGTAAAAAGTTAAACTTAAAACTTATAAAAGGTACAGATGTACACAAGCAGAGAAACAGGTGTAAGCCATTTTACCTGTATCTAAACTGCTACTAACTAGCTAGCGCTACAGGCGCTATCTACTTTTATAGTTAGCTACATTTGTGTTTCCAAAAAATTGGGCGGTGGTATTAAGATGTTGGGCTACTGATCAGAAGGTTGTGAGTTCAAATCCCAGCACTGTCACGCTATCACTGATGGGCCCTTGAGCAAGGCCCTTAACCCTCAACTGCTCAGCTGTATAACTGAGATATATGTAAGTCGCTCTGGACAAGGGCGTCTGCCAAATGACGTAAATGTATGTCTGTAATTTTGTTGCAGGGATTAATTTTTTAGGATTTACCTGTTGAAGTGATGACCTTCAGTCCCAAACAAGTATCCTGAATCAGTCTTAGCTGTAAATCTTAAAACAAATGGTTTGGTACATAGTAGAAAGGTCTGTACTCTCTGTGTAAATATTCCCATTGTTCGATATGTTTGCTTTAAAACTTTAAAAGATCTTGGTGGCTGTGGGCTGTTTTTTTTAAATCAGCCCCTAAACAGAGTTTTTTACATCCTCAATTTTGTTAAAAACTAGCACTTTGTATTAAAAAAAAGTATATTTAATATTTACATATATACGTTTACATTTAACATTTATGTTTATATGCTAAATTTACAAGGGAGCTTAAAATGATCAGAATTCAGATTTTCTAAAAAAGTCTATTAAGAATATTAAAAGTAAAATTATAATAAAAGTCTAAAAGAATATTAAGAACATATAAAAAAAGAATTTTACGTAAGCCATTATGCAGAAAACACAGACTATTATGCAAACTATATTTTTACAACATGTGTTTTACTTTAATAAGATGTCAGATGTGTTTCATAACACCAGGGCTACTTCAATATCAACAAAGGTTAACAAATGTTATAAACATGAGGAATGACCAGCACAAATTAAGTCTAAATAATAAATACAAGATAAAGAACAATATAATCATAGGCAGAAATCATCAGCAGTTTGTTGCCATCACTGTTGTTTTCCTACTGCAACCATTTATGTATGTATGTGTATATGTATGTATGTATTTATTCATTTATTCATTTTCATTCATCTTTAGCAATCATATATGTCTTATCCTGGACAGGGTTGCAGTGGATCTGGAGCCTATCCTGGAAACACTGATCACAAAGAAGGAAATACGCCTTGGACAGTGTTACTGCACTGACTTATTTATTTATTTAATATAAAGGAAAATAAATCTTTACAAATCACAAAAACACTTGTTATGCTTACACATAATTTTAAAGGAGGGTTTCGCAAGTTCACTGTGAACATGCACAATCCTGACTCTATTTGGGGAAATTTGGATAATTCAGCTCTGGATTCAAGGCTGAGTTTAAGCCTTTTTTCAAACCCTGTTTCTGGAATTGCCCTTGAGTTCTTGAATAACATGAACACAAATAACTTATGTTTACAAAACAGCAACGACTACAATAATACAACCCCAATTGCAAAAAACTTGGGACGTTGTGTAAATTGTAAATAAAAAGAGAATGCAATGATATGGCAATCTCTTAAACCCTTATTTTATTCATAACAGACCATAGAAAACATATCAAATGTTTAAACTGAGAAAATTTATCATTTTAAGGAAAACATAAGGTAATTTGAATGTCATGGCAGCAACACATCTCAAAAAAGTTGGGACAAGGCCATGTTTTCCACTGTGTGGCATCCCCTTTTCTTTTAACAACAGTCTGTAAACATTTGGGGACTGAGGAGATCAGCTGCACGAGTTTTGGGAGAGGAATGTTGTCCCATTCTTGTCTGATACAGGATTCTTTTATTCAACTGTCCTAGGTCATCCGTGTCATATTTTTCATTTTATGATGCTCCAAGTGTTCTCAATGGGTGAAAGATCTAGACTGTTGGCAGGCCAGTTCAGTACCCAGACCCTTCTTCTACGTAACCATGATGTTGAAATTGATGCAGTGTGTGGTTTGGCATTGTCATGTTGGAAAATGCAGGGTCTTCCCTGAAAGAGACATCTGGATAGGAAAATATGTTGATCTAGAACCTGGCTATACCTTTCAGCATTGATGGTGTTTTTCCAGATATGCAAGCTGCCCATTCCATATGTACTAACGCAACCCATACCATCAGAGATGCTGGCTTTTGAACTGAGCACTGATAACACGCTGGGTGGTCCTTCTCCTCTTTATTCTGGACGACACGGCGTCCCTGGTTTCTGAAAAGATTTTCAAATTTAGATTTGGCTGACCACAGAACAGTTTTCCACTTAGCCACAGACCATTTTAAATGAGCTTTGGCCCAGAGATGTCAGTGATTCTGGATCATGTTCAAATACGGCTTCTTCTTTGAATGATGGAGTTATAACTGGCATCTGTGGATGGCATGGCGAATTGTGTTCACTGACAATGTTTTCTGGAAATATTTCTGAGCCCATTTACTTATGTCCATTACAGAATCCTGCCTGTTTATGATGCAGCGCCGCTTAAGGGCCCGAAGATCCGCAGCATCCAGTAAGGTTTTTCGGCCTTGTCCCTTACACACAGAGATTTTTACAGATTCTCTGGAATCTTTCGATATTATTATGTAATGTAGATGATATATTCAACTTATTTGCAATTGTATGCTGAGGAACTTTTTTCTGAAATTGCTCCACTATTTGTCGATGCAGTATTGGGGGATTGGTGATCCTCTTCCCATCTTTACTTCTGAGAGACACTGCAACTCTAAGATGCTCTTTCTATACCCAATTATATCACTGACCTGTTGCCAATTGACCTAACTGTTCCTCCAGCTGTTGCTTTTTTGTACCACCAACTTTTCCGGTCTCATATTGCCCCCATTCCAACTTTTTTGAGATGTGTTGCTGTCATGAAATTCAAAATGAGCCAATATTTTTCATGAAATAGCAAAATGTGATTTTCAACATTTCATATGTTTTCTATGTTCTGTTGTGAATAAAATATGGGTTTATGAAATTTCCATATCATTGTATTCTATTTTTATTTACAATTTGCACAATGTCCCAACTTTTTTGGAATTGTGGTTGTAATAATAATAATAATAATAATAATAATAATAATAATAATAATAATACGAAGAAGAAGGAGAAGAAGAAGAATTTGCATTTATGAATTTGCCCATAGGTGTTAATGTGAGTGTGAATGGTTGTTGGTCTCTGTGTTAGCTTGCAATAGATTGTCGACCTGTCCAGGGTGTAACCCCACCTCTCACCTGAACTCAGCTGGGATTGGCTCCAGCTTCCCCACAACCTAGGGTTACCCTAAAGGTTAATTGATATGGAAAATGGATGGATCTATAATAATAATTAACCAACACAATAAAGGTGGGATATACTATATATGATATATAGTTTGACATTTGGGGGAAAGCCACAGTGCTTAATAAGTGAAATGTTACATCTTTATGGGAGCTACATCATCTGTCAGTTAAAAGTGATTGTGGGGGTGCATATTTTCTATCTCGCTGCTACCACCTTTTGACATTTGTAACAGTTTGAGACTCTTCTGAAGTGCTTCTAAATACTTTTAAAACACTCACCTATTTTATAGATTATTTACAAATTATTGTATATTACTCATTTTTAGGCCATTTTTACCTTCTAATAATAGAAGGTAATTTTAATGTAAAATTTTCTTTGTCATCTGAGTGACTTCATACCTACTGGGCCTGGTTTCAATGACCAAATAATTTGTGTTTGAGTTTGAGCCTTTGGGAACTCATGTGTTAAAAGCCTGAATAAAGAATTATTATGTTTTTCAAACTATTTTTATCTTTGTAGACCCAAAGAGACAGAAAATATCATTTTACTACAATAACATGCTTTGATTGTGTGGGGAATGTTGTCTAATGTGCACTGGAGACTATAGTGTGATGTTGATGAGCTGGCAATGGGACTCATCATTAGAAAGAACTCAGACAATCCTACCTTGTCCTCACTCCAGATACTTTATTAAGTACTTATTTGTTTTACTTGACATTATATAGTTTACTGTAACCTATGGCATTGATGTTCATCTCAGTGTAAATTTGCTGTAATTTCCTTTCTGTTCAGTCCTGAACTGGTGTGTATAATGATTCTGAATTTAAATGCCTTCTAGTCTAGGAAGTCTAGCATTTACATTTATGGCATTTGGCAGACACCCCTATCCAGACGACTTACATATATTTATATTCTACAGTTGCTGTAAATCTATGAAAAGTACCCAATTTTGATCCTAGAAAAGTGTAACAGTAGAAGGCTATGCACATATAACATTATTAATATAGCCTTAGAGATGGCTAAAATGGTTTATTCTGTGATCAAAATAGAAAGTGACCCTGCACTCCTGAAAGTCAAAGAGTTAAACATCATGCTATTTTACTAATAAGATCAAATTTACATAATCACCAGATGACTAAAGCAGCATGTGTGGTATTGAATTGTTTGCATTGCATTTAATAACTAAATAAATCTGTGATCATAAATAAAGTATAACCTCTTGATCGATCTGATGCATCATTATGAATTCTGCATCATCAATCAAGTGCAGACGTACATATTTATGAGCATGGTCATTAGTATTTGTAACAGTTTGATACACCCCTGAAGGACTCCTAGTTACTTCAACCCTATGAGATTCCCAGGAGATTACTGTGGATGATACCACACAGACACCCTAAAGACATCTGTGGGTGTTCTTCCACAGATGTTAAGAAGAGTTAATAGCTTCAGTTTGATATGATAACCTTAGATCTCTAATGATTCTCATACTCAAGTTCCTTAGCACTTTTTTACTCTATATTTTACAGTTATAGAAGAGAAATGATGCTTAATCGCACTGTCTGGTGTCAGCCAGATGAGTCTGGTTCCTCTTAGAGTTTCTTCCTCATGTCATCTCAGGAAGTTTTTTTCTTGTCTCCTCTAGCTTGATCAAATTTCAAATTAAATGATAATTTTCTATCCATACTTATGTGAATGTTTTGTAACAATGTCCATTGTTAAAAACACTACATAAATTTAACTTTAACAAAAATTTTACTCCAAGAAATCAGTGCAGTGTTAGTACACTGCACATTATAATTAGAAATCAATGGTGGCTTGGCCATGGGGGCAGGTAAGCCAAAGCCTAACCACATGTACTCCCAGTACATTTTGATGCAATTATCAGCCAATCGTATGTGATAGAGTGCAATCCACAATGTCTTGTAGATGCAGGTCAATTTCAGTTACCTTAAGTTAATATTCACATCAAACACCAGAATGGGGAATTGTCATGGTGGTTGGTGCCAGACAGTATTTCAGAAATGGCTGATCTGTTGGGATTTTCACACACTTTATTCGGAATGGTATGAAAAACAACAAAAAACCCATCCAGTGAGCAGCAGTTTTGTGATCAGAAATACCTTGTTGATGAGAAAAGTCCAGAGAAAGATCAGACTGAGCTATGGTAATTCAAATAACCACTCTTTACAACCATAGTGAACTGAAAAGCATCCTTACACAAGAGGAAGATAGGCTACAACATCAGAAGACCAAGATCAGGTTCCACTCCTTTCAGCCAAGAACAGTATTGTGAAGGCAGAGAAAGGCACAGTCTCATTGAATTGGAGAGATGAAGACTGGAGAAAGACCAGGTGATGTTATTCCACTCTTCAACTGCCCAATTTCAGTAAACAATCTAGCCTATTGACTTAATTTTTTTTGAGGCTATGATGTAATTAATGTTGTTCTGTGCCACCAAAATCTATGGTCAGTCCTGAAAGAAATAGAGAAACATTTCACTGATAGCTCTAACATAAATTAGGAAGAGGAAATTTACATCAGATTTTATTTTGACTCTCTGTAACAAATAAGCATTCTTCAACTAATCTACAGATCACACACTATGCCAAGCCTATGCTCATAATGGTCACATAATCTGTGACTCCTTATGAGATATTTCTAGAGAAAATTAGAAAATTAACCATTTCATAAATAATAAGATTTCTACTGAAAATAACACAGACAGGTCAGAGACATGTTTTGCTGGAAATGACATAGAGATATGACTAAGGCTAGAAATGTGACTGAAAGTGCTGTACTGAATAAACAGCACTGATGGAGCACTGCTGGATGGGTTACTGAAGGCTCAAGTAATGTGTTTACATTACCTTTTCCTTCTGCAAGCCACCTGCCCCCAATCTCTACTTCTGGTAAACAGGAGCCAACACCTGGGGTTAGAATTGATAACACTTCTGTCTGAGCACACAAGAAGTCACCTAAGTAAGTCTCATAGATGTTTCCTGTTAAGGTGGGCAGTGAACTTTAAATGAACCTGTGTGTTTAAAACCTTTCAATGTTTTTATAGTAGGGAGTGTATTCACATAGTGCTGAACAACAAAAATGTTCTAAACCTAATTAAAAGTCTTAAAAGATAGATAGATAGATAGATAGACAGACAGACAGACAGACAGACAGATAGATGGATAGATAAAGGTGTGGCATTTGTGTAGTGTAGAAAGATATCCAAAAAAAAAAATACAAACACCACAATGATGCGGTGAATAAATAGGTCTTGGTTTTTTTCTTTTTTTTTTTATTTGTTCCCTTATCATGAGCTCATTGAGCACAATCTTCCTGGAGTATAAAAGTCATTGATACATTATGTTATTTTTAATTTTTAAAGTTTACTTTTAGAAAAAAACATCCATTATTTTGTCTTTGCTCTTTACTTTCCATTCCATCAATATCTTTGCAAAGAAATACCCTGAATAATCCTTTTCTGTATAGATTACTGTACACTCTGCAGGAAATAAAGCAAACATGGTGCTTCTTTGTCAACTGCTTTTGTAAGCTAAACTGTATACTCCCTGTCAGTTGGTGGCTACATCTACTTTCTCTTACATCTACTGCATCTGCAGTTTCAGAGCAACTTCATTCTGATAGTCATACAGTGTTTTCAATAGAAAAAAAAACATTTCAAATTGTTCTTCTTAGAATTGCAACAAAGAAGAATCTCAAGACACATTCCCAATGGGCATACATTTAGTCCTACACTTCAGACTCGCTCCTAACTGGGATGTTGAGGTCCAGAGTATGGTGGCAGAAGCGATAGACCACTGACCAGCTGGCCTTCTGCTTCACAAAGAGCCTCAGCTTGTCTCTGAAGGTCTCTCCCAGGAAGCTGTAGATGATGGGGTTCAGGCAGCTGTTTGAGAAGGCCGCCAGGTTGACAATATGCCCAGTCAGAGGGTAGTCATGCCACAGGGTAGTTGCGCTGCGCTTTGAAGGATCTGCTGTGCCCTGAAGCAGCTGGATGCTAATGAAGACATTCTCAGGAAGCCAGCAGATAAAGAACACCAGCACCACCACAACAATCATGCGCAGGGCCTTCTGTCGGCGTGGCCACAGGCCCCTGTGCTTCTGAGCCCGCATGAGGATACGTACGATCAAGGAGTAGCACAACCCGATGATAGAGAAAGGAACCAGGAAACCAATTGTCACCTCCAGCCATTGAATCTCAAAGACATTAGCGAAGCAGAAGTGGACCTCGCCCGTGTGCTGTGTCTGAACAATGGTGAAGGGCAGGAGGGTGGCCAGGATGGAAGCCATCCAGATGAGGCTGCAGCTGAGCTTGGCATGCTGCATGGTGCGCAATGGTCTGCTGCTCATGGAGTTGGCTAAGGCCACATAGCGGTCAAAACTCATCCATGTCAGGAAGAAAATGCTGCTGTACATGTTGACTTGCAGGAAAAGGGACATGAAGGTGCAGAGAACAGCATAGTCATAGTACTTCTCATTCAGGTTAAAGACCTCAATGAGCGAATCAGCCACTAAAATGAGATCAGCCACTGCCAAGTTGATGAAATAAAGATCAGGGATTGTCATCTTCTCTCTGTGGTTCAAGTTAACCACCAGTATAAGGATGTTCCCAATAATGCCAATGGGGAAGAGTAAGATTGTGTACAGGCAAGAGAGGAAAAGGCCAACAACATAAAACTCATAGGTGTCTGTATTCTCGTTCAGCTCTGTCGAGTTGTAGTCAAACGAAGTATTGAAGTGCTCAGTGCTATTCTGATAAATGTGAATCAGAGTGCTTGTCTGCTCTTCCATACTGACAGTGTCTCTGTACTGCATGTCCCAAATCATAGGTCAAACGCTCCACCAATGCTACATACTGCATTTGAGTGTATGCCCAACTCGCAGTTTTGGGTGAACCACTCATTTAGGCTGCAATTCCCATCCTAAGCAGTCAGATCTTACAAGAGAGACAGTTCAGCAGTAGTTAATAACATCCTGAGGAGTTTGCCTCTTGAGACAGGACGGTCGTGGGAATAGATGCCAATAAGCACCTCCATGTTTGTAGTCATCTCATCTGTGGGGGCTGCCTGGACTTGTGTGATCCATGACACTGACACGAGGGGTCTCTCTCTCTCTCTCTCTCTCTCTCTCTCTCTCTCTCTCTCTCTAGAGGCTGTGCTTCTTTTGTACAGTTTGTTCTTTACACATTTTAATTCCAATGATGCTTTGCTTCCTCCAATCCAAAAGCATGATTATTCACCAGGCAGCAGTTGATGACGCTATTTCTGTGACACCTAATCTAGTGAGAAAGAGGAAGGGAGGAAGAGACAGAGAGAGAGAGAGAGAGAGAGAGAGACCAGAAACCAGAAAGAAAGGGAATAGAAAAAAGGTAATTACAAGAGAAAAAATACCAGGCACCCTGCTCCTGTGCTGTGCCATGCATCAATTCCTGTCTAGTTTTGGTGTCTCTGACATGGCCAAATCACATTTCTATAACTTGTCAGTATTGTCAGTATTAAATACTAATACCCCAGTATTAGAGTACATAAGTAGAACAAAGAAGTGATTTAAATGCAAAATAAACCATATGCACTATAGAACAATAAACAGTTTGATGGATATGCACAGCAAATTTATATCAACAGTTTTTCTTACAAAGCTGAAAGAACATATGACAAATTATCTACAGCTGCATTATCATTATCATATGATTTGCTTAATGATCAGTGAACGACACAAACACATAATGAGATCATTTTCTTTTCACTTGGAGGATACGGAGGTGACTAGAAATCAAAACAAACCCAGCAAACAGCTTGCCATAATTTCATTACGAGTTCTTACATTTGAATGTCAAAAAGTATATAAACTCTATTCCATTTAATGCATAGCAAATTCCAGCCAGTTCTATTTTTTGCACACTTCACTTCATTAAAGATGCAAAGGTATTGCCATAATGAGAATGATAATCTCATGCGGCAGAGAAAATCTTGACCTTTAACGGATGACCAGAGCTCCTTCCCTTCTGATGAAACCTGTGAAATATTAATTCCTTTCCAGTAAAACACACAACTTCACAGCTATAATTCAGCAGCACAATGTAAACGGTCCAGATTCTAGTCAGACAAAAGACCAGTTCAAATATGTAATACAGATGTACAGATTTCACTGTAATTATATCATATAGTCTGTCCCACCTGTTAGAGATGTAAATCTTGTGCCCTTTTACAGCAAAGCCCTGGGCTTAGGGATCAGGTTTCCAGTGCAAATTATTGACTTGTGGAAGAAAAAACTAAGTTGTGCTGCCAGGTTACTAAAATTAGAATGATTTATTTTCAGCCTGGTAAAGAATTTCAGAGAATTTATGTAAATTGTTTGAATAAAATGTATTACCTTAATAAAGTGTAATAGCAACTGTAATTGTTGATACTAAACTCACACAGCTTATGAATAAAAATGAGACATGAAATTCTCATAAAGAAGCGTCACCTTCGATAACATAGATGGAAAAACTATGAGTGTATCCTGGGTATTTATTTAAAGCTCACCTTCTCAAAAAACCTGTATTGACTGAAAAAACCCTCTAACTTGACTTTTTATGCTCAAATATATTCTTGATGATAAGCACACAGATACTACACACAGCAATAGAGTAAATACTGTAATACACAATATGAAACATGTTGCTTAATCACTCCAACTTTGTCCATAGAATATGTTTTAAAGTCAAATGCAAAATACTCTAGAAATGGACGATTGTAATTAATTTCCATTTCTTTATGATTTGCAAAAGTGATGAACTTTGAAAAGATGAATGATGAACTTCTAATTCATAGAGACATCAAAAGGTATTGCTGCCGCTCAGTCAAGCTGTCTGCCACATATTGCTGTTTTCACACCCCAAACACATCCCCATCGGGTCATCCCTGTAGGATTTTCTTTATGAGTAAGCTTTTATGACATAGCTGAAAAAGAAAGGTTCTTACCATCCAGGGCGTATGGCTATCACACAGGCAGCGCAGCACTCCGTTGCAGAAGTCAGACAAGCCTCGGAGATTTGTAATCCCACATACAGTTCTACTCCCAGCGCCCCCTACTTGTAAAGCCCTGCCTGAGAATGGGATCGAGCCAGGGACAAACAGAGCTGCCTCCCACAATTCCAGCTCCCTCCTGAGATTTGCTGCATGTGTGTGTGTATATGTGTGTATATGTGTGTGTGTGTGTGTGTGTGTGTGTGTGTCTGTGTGTCTGTGTGTGTGTGTCTCAAGCGCCTCCAAGCGCCTCCACCTAATCATTTTCTTTCTCCTCCTTCCTCAGCTCTGTCTTCAGTTCTGCTCTTGATTCTGACCCCCTGAACTGCAGCATCATTGGTGAGAAGAACCCACTGACCTGAGTGACTTTGGAACAGGTGACTGCAGACACACCTCCTGATTTTCATAACACTCTCAGCTATGCATCTCAAAGACTTAATTATTGCTTACAGGAACCTGAGTTTTAAAAGGCAAACCTTGTGATTGGCTCAAAGCTCTACCGGAAAGAAAAAAAAATGCAGATCAAGAGCACAAGATAGACCCACGTTCTTAAGAACACTGACTGAAAAATTCATGACACATTTGAGAAAACATCCTTATAATTCCTGTACTAATATATAAATTTGCATGTTGGGGTAACACTATTTGAATGGTACCTACATTACATACTGATTTCATAACATATTTATAAGCATTGCATAAATATTTTATAAAGCAGTGCTGAAGAATTTATCAAAGGTCTATGTCAAAACATGGAAGCCTGAACATGTTATGATATTGGTTTTATTTTTACATGACTAATAATACATACATGTCTTTTTTATGCAACTGTCTTTCTGAATTGACCTGTTAAGACACATTGCTACTGTATTTTTTATCCTTAAAAAATTGTTTGAAAAAAAGGGAAAAAGTTAAATGTAGAATGTAAATATAGTCCTACATAAGAGTACTGTAAATGTAAATTTGATTAAAATTTTAGCTTAAAGGCATTAAAATCATTCATGTGGTTGGCAGGATTTGTTCATAATTAAGAAAAGACTACAAGTAGACTGAGCAATCAATTCTATGTTTGTATAAGAAATAGATACTGTAAAATTATACTGTAAAACTGTAAAATACTGTAAGATACTAGTAGCTGGACACATTTTGCAAATACTTCATTATTGTATGTACTGTACGTCATATGAAATGCTTACATTTATTTATGAAGCCCACATGCCAGCCAAATTAATGCTTTTAATACCTTTTACAACTTTTTCAAACTGTCATGAATGTTGTGTTAGTGAAAAAACAAACAAACAAGCTAATAATGTGTAATAACTCAATTCATAATGATAATTCCATGACAAGAGAAAGAAAATTGTAAAACCTCCAATATCACATTATAAGTTTTGAGATAAGCCTTTTATAGATGATCTAACATTATACAATATTTATGCAATGTTTATGAATGTGTTACAAATATACATATACTATATAAATATATATATAGGTACCCTTTAAATACGGTGTTACTATTTGTATTTACACAATGAGCAGTTGTTCCATCTTTTTGGACACACTTACTGACCTAAGCTTCCTAGGTAATAAGTCTTTACCAAGGAAAGCAACAGTATACAATATAATAATTGTACATAATATATTTTATTATAATTGACATAGAAAATTTTTTTATCTTTAAAATTACCTCAGCAAAATAATATAAATTTGTTAACTCTGAGCAGAAAGATTCTCATATTTCAGCAAGTTCAATATAAATAGCTTGAGGAAAAACATTAGGGAATTCATTGTTTTTGAACAGAGCACACACGGGAAAGAGAGACTACCAAATGAGACGCAAGTAAATGTCGCTGATGTCTTTTACAAGACCATTTTACAGAGAGCTGAACGGCCTAAAACAAGGAGCCTTTGACAGTAGGCGAGTTAAATAAACAAGTTCACATTTACAGTGTAATATTTAACTTGAACCGGAGCTAGAATATTATTTATGTCCAACAACCAAAATGACACTACCTCAAAGACCTAATACATAATGTGGCTTAGCATTGGGTTGTTTAAAGGGGGGAAAAGTACACAGTAAACATTTACTGTGAAACTGATAGTATTTTACTGGCAGAAGAGTTGCCAGCAAATTATATTTACAATAACGTGCTGTACTATTGTTACAGATTATAACTGTTTTTAACCATATACTCATGTATATTTCCAGTAATAGACTATATATTTTGCATGTAAAATACTTGGAAATATTATTATAATATAAAATATAATCCAGCATGTTTGACTAATGCAGGATAAAACTGAGCAGAAATAAAGGGTCTTGCACAGTGACCCATGGATGTGAACATGCAACCACAGCTAGCTCAAAGAAATAAAAAAATAAAATGTTAATTTATTATCTTGTTACAGTGGCAACTGTTAAAGGGTGGGATATATACTCAGCAAAAAAAGAAACGTCCCTTTTTCAGCACTGTGTATTTCAACAATAATGTTGTAAAAATCCAAAT
>JAQMYM010000023.1:30587559-30598149 GCA_030014255.1 Parauchenoglanis ngamensis
TCTCACACTCTCACACTCTCACACACTCACACACACTCACACACACTCACACACACACTCACACACTCACACACTCACACACTCACACACTCACACACACACACACTCACACACACTGAACCTCTACATTCACTCGGTCCAACTGTCGCAAACATGATAACATGTTGCTGTATCTGTGTACCTCTAAAGTCCTCCTAACTCTCACACTGAGACGAGCTCAAAAACAAAACAAAACACACTCACTCACTCACACACACACACACACTCACACACACACACTCACTCACACACACATTCACACACACACACTCACACACACACACACACACACACTCACACACACTCACACACACACACACTCACACACACGCGCACACACTCACACACTCACACACACACACACTCACACACACACACACACACACACACTCACTCTCTCTCTAACCAGAGCCTACTCACCAACAGGACTGATTTCTGGCACCCACGGAGGCATCGGGTCCTGCTTTACTTGCACTGACATTTCTCCTCTCTCAACTCCACACAACTCCCAGATTACAAAAACGGGTGTTCCAGAACTTCTCTTAAAAACGAATCCAAGCACAAGAATGTCCGTTAAAGCGTCTGTTTGCCGTAAGTAACGTCACGTATGGTGGTTTCGGTTTTTTTTTTACGTCCCGCACCGAGCTTGTTCTCTAAAAAAAAATAGTAATGGGGAGGACGCTGACGACTTTACTACGGGCTCGAGCTCCGTGCTGAACTCTACCGTGTGTACACACGTGACCCTCCCCCACCGCGCTCTCGCGCTCTCCCTCTCTCTCACACGGGCGCGCGCACGGACAGCTCTGAGGCCCGACAGGGATGACGAGAGGAGCAAAGGAGGCGGGGCGACAAGGATGAAAAAAAACAACAACTCTCGACTGGACGAAAACGCCAAGCTCCTGAGCGCTCTTTTACACTAAGTGACGGGAATTCTTTCCGGCTCTTTTCGGTGAATCACAGCGCTCTCACCAATAACGCAACTCACCAGTAAGAGTCGACTCTTGTTTGGTAGACTCCCACATGTTTCATGAATGGTGCAGTGAACCATGTGGGAGTCTACCAAACAAGAGTCGGTAAGATTTGAATGCTTTTTTTTAACTCATCGAGCCCGCCCATGTACACAAAGCTCCACCCCCAAACCTCACAGACCCTGTTTATGCTTGGTATTAAAATAAGTCTTGGGTGATCAGATCACAAGTGGGCAGCACTAAATACAAGTGTAAACAACCACCAACACTCATTCACTCAAACCACTTGCCGAGGTGGTTTGGTACACATAGGGTTAGAGTTAGAACCACGTATCTTTTGTAGCGTCAAAGCTAATGTATTCCCAACAAGGACGTAACAAGAAAAGTGGTGTAGGCAATAACAAAATCTGAACACAAGTGGTTAGTGGTTAGCGTTACATCAGCTAGTCTTGTCTAACCTCAGAAGGACCCATCCTACCAAGGAAGCATCCTTGACATTGAGAAATACAACTGTGTGTATCACATCGCTCATCTGTTTGCCACATAAAATTATATGCCTTAGTTCAAAACCATTATTACAGCAGCGTTAGCAACATCATCAGCAGACATGTCACACAACCTTCAAAATACTCAAGAACATAGCTTTTGACTTATAACATGAAAGCTTGCCAGAGGAAGATGAACGAAAAAAGGGACAACAATTTTAAACAACGTTATAACAGAACTGTTGGCTATATTGTATCCGATATGTCACTTGCTCAATATTAATTTCTTATAGAAACTGCTATATAAAAGTAATATTGCACTCACAACCATGTGGTTATACTTAATATCAGCATGGCTGTGATTAGCTGCAACAATCATGTCGAGATGCAGTATAAGCACATTGTTCCTTGTGCAATATTGCTAAATTTGCATTAGTAAAGACTATCATGACATCACTTTCAAGTTCACTTGGACATTCAACTGATTTAAAGCCAAGATATAACTCTATAAACATGCAAATTAAAGGGGTGTTGGGGCGAGGCTATAAAAAGACTGACAAGAGGCCAATCCAAATACCAAGAAGCATTCAAATGGACTAGAAGGCAGGTTTCCAAACTGGATTTCTTTTTTTATCTATGTAATATACTTGTTCTGGCTTCCCTGGTGGTCTAGTGGCTAGGATTCGGGGCTCCCATCACTATGGCCCGGGTTCGCTTCCCAGGCAGGGAAGCCAACCCAGCCACAAGGGAGTGCACAGCCTAGTGTATTCCTGAGTGCCTGTCCCAAGCCTGGATAAATGGGAGGGTTGTGTCAGGAAGGGCATCCGGCAAAAAAAATTAGCCAAATCAGACAAATGGCTCTGCTGTGGCAACCCCTAACAGGAGTAGCCGAAGGAAATATACTTGTCCTGAGACAAAGTTTATTATTTATTTAGAATTTCTACATATTTTTCTTCATTATTTCTACTAGTAAAATGTATTGACTTGTGCAGATCTATATTGTTTAACAAAACCCTTCTATTATTTTGTCATTAGCAGCATAATATCATGGACTACTTTTCATTGCAGTTATTGTAAACAATTTTTTTAACTCTTTCATATATAATTTATTTATACACATATTCAGATTTTTGAGATTTAAATTTTTAACTTAAAATTGCATGATGTGTACATTTTGATTCTATTTAAATATCAAATATTAAAAATAAATGGATAAATGGATTGGAATAATAATAATAATAATAATAATAATAATAATAATAATAATAATAATCAATGCCCAAGACATTCAGAAAATACCATTTATGAACGTGTGAAATTTACACAGTTTAGGACTCCTGTATCATGCAAAGAGATTAAAAAAACAATAATCAAACAAAACAAAAAAACCCTAGTTTTCAGTGGAGTTTGGCACAAAACAGATATATATATATATAATATATTTTTTGTTATATATTTATTCTTTTAATGTAGAGAGTACGTAACTACTGAGAACAGCAAGTAGTCTAGAGAGCTACAGAAGCTTACATAATTTACAGTAATGCTTTCAAGATTTTAAAGTGATCTGCATTTTATATTTTACTAAAATATAAAAACAGAGCCTTAAATTGACTGTTCATAAGCTAGGACACTATGAATAATACGGATAAATGTGAAAAAAAACATATTTGCATTCCTATTTTAATATTATTCTGCCTGCCGTATTTGCATTTGATCAAATATAGAGTTTAAAGAAGTCACTTAACCTTCTATTTGCTTCCCTAATACACTCAACTATATGTGTTATAATTAAAACAAGCAGCTAATGGCCCTCAACACACATCTTTAACATTTTCACTAACACTGCTAATAAGTTAGTGTACTGTGTAAAACAACTCAGATCATACATTTGTCTATAATTTTTGTCTATACCATTTGTCTTTACATTAGGCCCCACCCCCTTTTTTCTCAAAAGAGGGAATCTGTTTTTAGGAAAGTCATGTTGATATAATGGACCATATTAAAGAGGATGTGGGAAAGCAGCTCTAGCCAATATCCTGTTCTGCGGAACAAGCTGGTGGGAACATTGAAACTGTGCCTATAAATACAGTAAACTCTGACAACAGGCCTTGTAGAATAATATCCCTGAGGGGTTTCCATGACAACATGGCTAGTCAATAAAATCACAAATTTTACAAAGTGTGTATTATATTATTGTTACAGGTAATCGATTGCCAAACATTAAAGCAACCGTAGTGTGAGTTTATTTTTATTGCTGTCCTAATGTGAGATGTTGTAGTGTGGTGTAGTGCACAGAGTAATATTATAGTACATACACAAGGAACCTATTGTGATTCAAACACATCTTTGTGTCTCAGCAAAGGGTTTCAGCACAACAGACTTAATTCAGTGTAACACACTTTGAAGCTGAGCCCCTTTAAATCCAGCCACGGCCACCTTTACCTAGTAATCCTGCCAACTAATTACAGGGCACAGAGTAGTATAAGGCAAGTTGGAAGACTCAGGAAAGTCTCACAAAGAGAGACTGTATCCTCAAAACTCCTCCATAAAATGTCACCAGTATTTACTGTCTTACCCTTGTGCTCAAATGCAATCTTTCCCTCCTGAAAGATAGCTACTGTGTGTGTGTGTGTGTATGTGTGTGTGTGTGTGTGTGTGTGTGTGTGTGTGTGTATGTGTGTATGTGTTAAAGGTGTGCTGGAGCTGTTATAGTTTTCGATGTTCCAAACTCTTGAGATTACAGTTTCATTTAGAAAGATCAGTGTCAGAGTCAGAATTAAACCCTAATCTATAATTTCTAAACAGAACCCCTAAAGAAACAATAACATATAATATTTTCATGTGAACGGCACACGCCACATAATGGTACTTCCCCGATAACTCAGTAGGAGTCAAATCTGGGTTAAATCTCTCTTTACAGGTATTAATGTGGATTTGTCGCAAAAGGCTTTCTGATTTTTATGCAGCATGAACAAATTAAACTAGAGTGGTTATGACTCAGCTTGTGAGATCCTTTTTTTACTGACTAATAATGCAACATTTCACCAGCAGCAAACAAACAAAAAAATTTAGCCTACATTTCAAGAGAAACAGCCAAGACATGATGGAACAGATTCAGTATTATTTGTTTAGTCTATACTAAAGATACAATTGTCTGGCATGACTTGCAGCAACTGTGGCATGGAGGTGAGATGAAATTCGTGGTGAAGGTACACCCAAAAAACATAGGCAAAGAAGGCAGCACACTCATGAGCAACACAACACACCACTCACACCAGGCTTCAAAAAGCCAAAGATAATACAGCCCTTTGTACAGGCTTCTTACAGGCTTCGTACATGTGGATTCAAAGTAGACACAAACCAATAACTTTATATATTAATATTGCTGTTAAAATGGCATTAAATGTCATGATTTCAGGGTCACTTTTACACTTTGTCTATGACTTATGTTGATAATTCTCTCATATTCTTTAACTTGTACTTCAGAGGTTCCCAGTAACATATTTATGAATATTTCATTTGAATTGATGCCCATTTTTGGCAATCTCATTCATCTGTTCCCATTCATGTTGTAGTTCCCTAAACCATATACGGTCATGATGATATTATCTGGCTTAAGATGGTGACTGTAAATTGGTTGATAAATGGTCTGCAGCTTTATCTATGTTGGAATCTGAGAGGTAAACATGTGGGACTGAGAGTGGATAGAGAATGAGCCTGCATGACAGGATGAAGATTGTTCTGCTCTAAATATGTGCAGTAAATGAGCATGAACAAGAATCTTTTCAAGGGGTTTGACTGTTGGGCAAAAACAACTGCCCATGGCTCCTTTTGTTTTTCCACTAGAATTAAAGTTTTTTTTTTATCAATATATCTCAGATGGGATGACAATGAAAGGGCAATGTCCTTAGTGAAGCTCAGTTTTCATAATATTTGCCTGTTTAAAATAGGTAGATTTAAGCATTGGTAGCTGCAGGTCAGGTTCGATCCAGTTCAAACAACATGAGGTTTAGATTAATTTAAGCTCGACTACGTAGGATTCAGCACCCTGAATGTCCCTCCCTTTTCCCTCCTCTTCCAAGTGCGTATTGGAGTGTACGGTGGCTGTCAGATGCCTGTAGTGTACATCCAAGTATTTACATTCATACTTTCTTATGATAAATTATAAGCATGATCCTCCAATTTTTAAAATTTGGGTTCTCAAACTTGTTAACCAGCAACAGTAAACACTGATGTCTTCCTTTCTTCTTCTTCATCTTCCTTCCGATGCTTCCTTCCAGATTCATGCTGCCACTTGTAAAAATGCAAAACGTGGAAGGTACTCTCTAGAAGTTCCGGGCTAAAGTAGTGGCGCAACATAGAGATTGACCCACTCCCTATGTAGATAAAGATAATAAGAAAGGGCTCATTCAAAGCTTGTGAGAACACAACGATTCGTAGTTACAGGTAATTTAACACTAATGAACACACATTTATGAATACTATAGTCCATTTTGGCTAATAGACCCCCTAAATCCTACATAGTGCACCTTTAATTTACCATGTGATTTGACTTCATTGGCATGGCATAAAAGTTCCTATTTTTCCCTGTCATCAGAGAAAAATGTAAGGAAGGACTGAGACAGACTGAAGGAGGGGCCTGTCGACTAAAGAATTGTTCATCCTCTTTGCCTTCCTCTAAAGTCAACAGATGACACAGCACCATATGGCCCTGCTACAGTAAGTCATTACTGTTCATTTACGAATCCTCCCACTCATTCTCTATAAGAAAAGACACCATTCACACTACTTTGCCTGAGAGACACATTTCTGATAAACTAGGCTAGATGTATGGGTATACATTTGTCTTCCTTAAGACATAAAAAGCACTTACAATAGCTTTGAGTTTTTTTTTTTTACAGAAGTACAGGTACTTCCTAAGGAAGCAAGATCAGGCATGGCCTGGCCTTTTGATGCTCTCTGCAGGGCTTCTTGTTTGATGGAATGAAATAGCATGCTTGCTGATTGCAATACCATGGTTGTACAGTGAAGAAATGGCAAAGATCACAGAATGGTTGACATCAAACACTTTTATGAACAGTGTCTGATCTGTCATAAGCTGTGCAATTTCTAGCAACACACAAATGTAGATTACTCCTTATGTGTGTCTAAAGAGGTCAGGCTGGGTATCTTGTGATGAGCTCATTAGTGCCAAAGGCACAGATTAAGCAGAAGCAGCAACTGCAAACCTAGATTTCACAGGTACAAGTGCACAAATACCTCTACTGCTTGTTTCAGAATTAGCATTAGCTCTGTAATTACAACCTGAACAGGGATACATACATCTATGCACCATTTCATCACTGTCACACCACAGTGATTTGTGCTGAGCCTCTTCTAGCCTTCAGTATTGATTGTGTATTTGCACATGCGATGCCATAATTATATTTTAATTATTTGAATAATGACGATTGGGCTGATATTGTATTCTTGGCTGAAAACATATTCTGATATTCATTATCATGTTGTTGGTTATGTTGCATGTTTATGTTTATGCTGTACTTCTCCAGATAGTGTTATGAAAAATGTTGACAGGCCTGTCTGACTGATCTTTAGAAACCCTTATGACAAAGCTGGCATCTACTTCACCAGGGCTGAACATACTTCCATTTTCGTCTGTTACGCTGGCAGCCATCAGTAGGACAATGAGTCATTTGCGTTCTGAAACGTGGGTGTGGCATGTAGACATGTAGGCAAATGTAATCCTGTGCAAGGCTGAATAATCAAAATGAATGTGTCACTTTAATGTCAACACAGAAGGTTTTTGGAACTGGGGGAAAAACCCTGTGACTTGTTTAGTCCATTTCATAAGCATTCATTCATTCGTTCATGATATTGCAAATAACTACATGTATTACAGTGTGCCAGTTTGTAGACACCTGTTTTGTTTATACACAAACAAGAAGTACAGGACACTGATATGCATTTGCAATGAGAGCTAACATGTCCCAAACCTCTACTCATAAGCAAATCAAACCTTCACATTATTTTGACTCACTGTGGAAACAAAAAGAACCCCTGTCTCCAGTATGTCTCTGAGGCTTCAAATAAAGTTGTGCGTCTAGAGCTTTAGCATTATCTCTGTAATTGTGGTCTGGACAAAAAAGCACCCATCTTTCCCATCTAACCTTTTCACTGTCACACCACAGAGATATGTAATTCACTCTCCACTGTTGATTATGTGCCTGCACATGGCCTGCACATCTATTTATCTGTCATTCTATTTTAAATTTGCAAGCACCAATATTTCCTTCAGGAAATTATTTAACACATTTAGTTTTATTTGAGCTATATGAATAATGTATCTTTTACTGATAAATTGCCTTATAGCATGGAAATGTAAAGTTGTGTGATCCTGAAGTGAAAAGAAATAAGTACTTGTGCTTCATTTTTTGATATCTCATGCATTGTATGTGTTATTTGTTTCAGAAATTGAAAGCCATTCAATCATCCAGATATTCATAAAATATTAAAATATCCATTTAACAAGATTGGTGTAGCTGAACTCCTCACTATGGTCAGCGTACTAATAAATATGTGACTCACACATGTTATGTCATCATTTAGCTCAATTCAAATCTTATTGTTGTTTCTTTAGCCAGGCTAACACTTATCATCAAACACATATGAGTCTGTATTTAGGCTAGATGGCAAAAGAAAAAATATATAAGATAAAAGATACAGGACCGAGGATGGATAGCCAGCTACACATAGATAAAGAGGCATTTCATGTGGACAATAGCTGCATTTGGCAGCATCAGCATGCATCCTGGGTAATAACATTTAAACTCTGTTCCATAGAGAGCCAATGAACAATCATACAAAAAATGACTGTTTTTATTTGGTAGATAGCTGATTTTCACTTTATGTTGTCTCTGCCATGTTTGCACACATGCACTTTATGTTGTCTTCTGTTGCATATGTGCACTTTTGTACTTCTGTGTTGTCTTATATGTAGCACCTTGGTCCTGGAGGAACGTTGTCTCGTTTCACTATGTACTATATCATCTGTATATGGTTGAAATGACAATAAAGCCACTTGAACTTGAACTAATTTGATGGCTATACATGAGTAAAGATTATGAGAAGTGAATGGGCAGTTTTAAGGATCTGCATTTCTTAATGTTAGCCAGGTAGGTAATATATTGTAGCAGTGGCAATAATTTTGAAGAAAGCCAAGTTGCCTCCCGAAGCTGCTGCATCCATCTAGCACTACAGACCTGCATTTTCCCATACAGCTTCATTCCTAGAGCTATCAATGTGGAAGGAATCCTCTATAGAGTATACTCCACATATTCACACCCTCACTGCTCTGGTATACACCACGTAGACACTCCAGATGGTAACACACACAGTGTCACACAATATGTGTGAATGCTGTTACGGCTGAAATATTATTATGTATCACTTTATAATTATGCACTGCTGTGTTTATATTGTGTATACAATCTGGCACTGGAATTTAACAGTTTGTCAGTAACACTATGACACCTTAATAGAAATCTACAACATCTGATATTTATAAATACTGACTCCTGCTGCTATGTACATCTTCAATGTTGTTATGTAGTCATGACAGTTACTAGTGGATCAGTTCTGCTGATTGATTTACTAACTGACTTGCACACACTGTATGCACTATACTGTTCATAGACTGCTACTGTTTTATATTTGTATATTTGCATGAGATACTAAAGGATCTACTCTATTATGTCTGTCTTCTATTATTTTCTGTTCTATTCTATTCCTATCGGTCAACATAAAAGGAGCATCTGTTATTTGAGCTTTTTGGCTTTAGGAGCTTCAAAAGGCTCAGAAGTTGGTGTAATAGATAAAAATAAATGGGTTAATGGTAGAATCACTGTGTTACTTTGAAAAAATGAAAGGAAAAATAAATATTTGAGCCATAATACCAATGCTCTAATTCATCAACAAACCTTTGGAGTCATAAAGATACATGCACACCCACGCATACAACTATAAATCCCACAGCTATACTCACTATCCCACTCTTCTACACACATGGTGGCATGAATCCAAGTGTGTGTCATCCTACTTGGCTCCTGGTTGCATAGAGACATTCCTTATATAAGTGAAGCAGGCTGAAAGCTCTATGGCATGCATGTCCAAACACAGATCCAGTTTTGGGGGCATCTTTGCCTTGTCTGGCTGCTGTATGTGACCATTGGTCCACACTATGCAGTATGTAAAGATTAGATACCTGACCAGTTAATTTACATTGTATATTTTCTTTCCTTTTTACAACCTTCCAATGCACAATTTAATACCATTTCAAAATACAAGAAGGAAGTGTTGAATTTGGGCTAAGAATAACATCCTGTTTTTTGAGACCACAGAGATTCCTGGCTCCCCATTGTTGGGAACGGTCACTGTTTTTTTCTCATCCTGTTAGACCAAAACCCTGTCCCTGCATTAGATAGGCATCACTGGGCCTCATTGTTCTACTTCAAGGCTCCTGAGGCAATGCTTGGTAGTGTGTGCCTCACCAATTTCCTCATTATAACACATCAACCATAATCATTATCAAAGTTTTGGATAAATTCTGGGTTTAAAATCAAATCCAGCTGCATTAAACGGGTCACCATTTGCAGATTTTGTGAGGGCTGGTTTAGATAGGAGACTCTAATCAGGTCACTCCTAACCCAGTTAAGAATTTAGAGGGTTTATCATGTGAAGTGAAACTTTTTGGTCTTTTGGATAATTTCTGCTTATCATATAATGCATGAACCCATGCATTACCCATCCATGAACTATGCATGCATAGTATCATACTATGCATGAACCCTCTGAACTCCAGAATTATCTACACAACAGTAAACATTTTCCATTCAGTCACCTGGAGAAACAACGATGTGGCAAAACTATTGACACCACTAAAGAATATTAACTGTCAATACTCAAAACTAAAATATGGGATGCTTTCAAATGTTCTCTAATTCAATTTCAATTCAATTTTATTTGTATAGCGCTTTTAACAAGACATTTTCACAAAGCAGCTTCACAGAAGTATATAGATTCTGAATATAAACTTATAAATC
>JAQMYM010000023.1:30615255-30625743 GCA_030014255.1 Parauchenoglanis ngamensis
CAGTATATGTGTTGCTTCATAGTTTGAGGTATTCAGTATTGTTTTACAATGTAGAAAACAAAACAAAAAGAAAAACCTATGAAAGAGAGGGTGTGTCCAAACTTTTGACTGGTAGTATATATATATTATATCACATTTAGGTTTATTAAAACTACCTTAGCTTGATATTGATTACAAAATTATGGTTAGGTTTTGAGCCATTTGGAGATGGGACAGCACCATGATGCTATTTTTCTGCACTGACACCAACTCCCCAGTTACTTATGGTATAAGGGAAACAGGAGAAAGCCAACAGTGACAGCTTGAGATATTCAGTCACAAATACTACTATCAAATTGACTACTGAGAATTAGTCTATTTCGTAATGTTACATTTTTTTTCTCATATACAAACAATTTTCTGTAACATCTAAGTTTTTGTTGGAAATGTTTGAAAATCTAAAATTGTTTATAATTATTTTTTTTACTGACTCAGTAATGCAGAAAATCAAATTTGCATTACAAACAGTTGCACAGTAATTGTATAAGGATGAAAACACACACAGGATGGATTTTTAAAAATGTGTGTATTATTATTATTATTGAATTGTTGTGCACTAACCCTAACCCTAACCCTACTCTCTCTGGGCGTATTGTGTCAGAAGCAGTTGTGCATTAGAGGGACTCCTGAGGGTTGTCCTGAAGATTTCATTAGTAACTAGCATTCTGTTTTGCCCTCTTTGTAGGAGCCATTAATTTATTTTGATTTATAATATAGCCCCTAAATGTGTCTGTTTATTTTGTTTCTATTGTAATTCAAATTATATGACTGCTCATGTTTGTTGTTTATTGTTTAATGTGAAAGGTTGGAGGAAATTGTATTTTAGATGGTGCTGTGTCGCACGCAGGGGAGGTGAACGAGTGCGAATGGAAACAGTCATTGACCGTGTTTGCATCACTAATCAAGAACTTGCACAACCTGTGACATTTTTTAACAGACTTAAAGTTTCTCTTTTTTACAGTTTGATGTTCATTTTGTTTTATAATTAAATTTAATGAGAGAAACAACAATAATGCATATTTATTCATTTCAACATGCATCAAACCATTGCACTCAACTACCAATAAAGTGAGTAAAAGTGGGAAAGTTTAATCAACACAGGAAAGGAACAAAATTTACCTGTTTTTACCACTACACTCTTAACTGCCAGAGGTGGTGTTTTACCCTCTGTAACAAGGTCATGAGGAACCAATTCTCCTATGGCCAACTGGGAAGGTGTTTGTAAATGATTTCCCTGCTTAAACCATTATGAGGCTCAATGTTGGTCATATAGAACCTGGAGCCTGTACAGAGTGAGGCCCAGGTAGCTGCAGCACAGACCTCCTATCATACACCTTTGTGTAATGCCCATGAAAATTAAACACTTCTTGCAGAATGGCATGTCACAGTATGGGGTGGATTTCCAGTCTGTTTATAGGTTATGGTCTGGTGTGATGTTCACAGGCTGTCCCCCCAGTAAGCCAGTCTTTGCTTAAACATGTGAGTGCCCTGTTATTACATAGAGGAATAACTGGAATAACAAAAGAATGGTTGGACACAGAATGGACTGTTCTGCAGACTGACCTTCATAGAAGTCAATCCTCTGGTTCAAAAACCTGGGTAATAAACTTAGACAGGAAACCAGTATTCATCAAAAAGGTTACTCCAAGTTCATCTGACCAACAAGATATGCAGGGTAAGCTCATCACCAAGGCATGGTTCCACCATACCTGCTTAGTTGATACCAATGATACTCATTTCAGATTAACATGCTGTGTGGTCTCACAGAGAAAGGACTGAGGAACTTGGAGGAGTATGGAGGATGGACCCACCTAGCTTTCTTTGGAAATGCTACTAAGAGCTTATGAGCTCAAAAAGAGGTCCCACCTACTGTATTCGGATAAGCCAAAATACCTGACACATACACTTTTACCACGGACAAAGAATTAACCTTTTTACAGGGACTGCTGGATAATGGTATCACTTTAGGTAATGGGCAGCACGTTTTGTCCCAGATATCCATTTGTATCTGCTAGGGAGAACAACCTTTAATACTCGGGAGAAATCTTTTAATGACTCGATTCTGCAAAGAGATTCACCTGTGAGTGGATGAATTTTCTTCTGCTTCACCAGCTCTAGTTGCATATGCTCTGCCTCAACAGAACATCTGTTGCCCCATTTTGCTGAACTGGTAGGTAAGTGGTACTCAGAGATGCTAACCATTGGTGAGCCCACATGTGAAGTTTCCAATACAGCAAAGAGCATTTTTGACCCTTTTTTAAATGAAACTGACCATTATTGTGTTGTCCAAATGGATCATACAATAAGGGTGTCTCAGAAGAGGTAGAAAAAACATGAGAGGCACCCAAGCCACTTTCAATTCTTGCCATTCTTGATATTCTTGATATTCTGACCACAACTAGAGGGACCATATATCCCTTTGATACAAGGGTACTTCAAAAGTTCTCAGCTTCACCTGGAAACAAAGGGAGTAACTCCCATTTTGAGGCTTAACTGTATACTATAAAGCCTTATATCACTGTCCACAAAAACTCAAATGTTTGTCATCATTTTTTTGTAGGTGACACACTTTGAAAATCAGTAGGTGAGAGGGCTCCAGGACAATGCCATCCACACAGAACAGGTGGCAGTGGCAGAAGCAGCCAAATGTGGCTTTCAACTGTTGCTCCATACAATTTACTCACCTGACCTGGCATGGCCAGGCCATGGGGCACTCAGACATTTCTTAGGCACTTAGGTGCATGATTTCATACGCTTGAAGTTCTGACAAGACCTGTGGGCTGAGGAAATTGGAGCATTAATTTGTCCTTGGTAACATATTGGTGCCCTGTGGCCAGTCAACTTTATTTTGTTTGCTTTGTCCAAACTGTCCTCTTGAGGCATGCATGGCAGACTTTGCAGGATCGTTGCATGCTATCAACAGTGGGGACTATGCCAGCTACACTCAGCACCATGTGGAAAATCAGACTGGTAGAGAGCTTTTCCATTTTCCAGGCAATCTACTCTTCTCTCCAAAGCAAACCTTGGAACCACTCCATAATGATGGGACCAGAGTGTACCAGTTGGGGCAGCCACTTCAATACTAGCTGGAGGGTCACCAAAGAATCACTCATGCATATCAGATGTATAGCTAAATAAGCTTGTAAGTCATCAGTATGTCTGTGGTCCAGGCCAGTCCTGTCAGCACCTGACATACTAGCCAAGTGTCTTACCATGGGGCCTCAGCATGTTGCTGGTGTCCTTTGAAAATCTGCTACCTAGTGTTTATTTAATCGTTACATTGACATACTTAAATTGGTGGCAACTGGCAAACAGAAGAGCATGTTCAGTGTTACTGGTTGAACATCAGAGTCTACTCTGTCCACTGCCATTTAAGGGTGGCTGTCATGGCTGGTCTTGGTCCTGCCTGGTCTGTGATCTGGCGGATTCTAAACCAGAGCCCTTCCTGAACACTATGGAGTCTGTAGCCAAGCAAAGCAGGTCAGTTGCCTGTTATTCTGTATGCTTTGTATAGAATAGTCTCCTGGACATTGTCACAAACATCCTGCCTTGGTGCAAGGAGGGATCCACTAAAGTGTGTGAGCAATTGTATATGGCTTTAGTCCTAAAATTACTGATTTCAAAATTACTTTTGCTATACATACATTTAGAGAGAACCTTGAAGTGTTTGTCGGTTTTGCTAGCACTGTTAGCCGCAGTATGTGAGGGAAACAGTTGGACATGCATACTCCTATCCCATCATCTGATGCCAAACTCTAATATTGAGAGAATGGCTCAAAACAGGGAAGGACTTGGCAAGAAGCAGTTCAGCAGCACATGGCTATGGAGGGACAGAGAAGGGAAAATGAAGGGGACACACTCTCCTTTCCTGTGTACTAGAGTGAGCTGCTAAACAAGGATAACAACACTTTAGCTAACACAGACACCATGGAGTATAAGCTAACAGGTTAAGCTAGCAAATATAGCACTCTACCTAGCAACACAATCACAGTCAAATACTCTGACAGAGAATGAAATGGATACACTTGCTGCAGTGAAGACAGAATAAATGTATCTATCACAGCTTTAGAAGAAGACAGACAAACTGTAACTCTGACTGAAGTCACAAGCAGCTGAAAACTTTATATGAGGTCCAGAAATGGGCCTCAATGGGTTGAGGAGAGAAAAGGAGCAGAAGTGACAGGGTGCAAAGTATTTATAGCAAATAATGCATGACTGTCACCACAGCTTTTACATGGTCTCAGCATGGTGTACACAAGCACAACAGCATATTCAGTTGTGAATTAGGAACAAACCAGCAACAGCAATGTGCCAATTTAATTTGCCTCTCAAACCAGTATTGAAATGGGCCACTTTCCAAAAAAGAAGAACCAAATCAGCATGATGCCAGTGCAATGGAAGCAGGTCTTGGACACTGATAACTCAGCAGTGTGTACACCTACTTGTCATCACTAATATCTGCACTGTGTAGGCTGCTTGTTCAGAATAATCACAATTTCAAATCTATTTCAAATGATCACTAACCTCTATAGTATATTGGAACCTTGTGTAGAACTCGACCTGGACACCTCTGTTTTCTGCCACTGTGTCCAGGATCATCCTCAGCAGTAGCTCCCAGAGACTCCAGAGAACCCTGTGAGGGAAGTAAGCGACTCATATTCATCCCAGTAAGCAACCACACAAACAGTGCTGACATACCTACATTGCATTTACTTACAACAGTCACTAATGAATTAAATACAGCTCCTAAGTTTTGCTGTTATTTACAATTGATACAAGGTATTATTACAAGCATTTTTATTGAGGGGCTGCAATTACATGGGATGAAAGAGGTAATTACCTTGCCAGGTTCTCCTTCACCAATGAATCACTGAGAATAATTAAGGTGGAATCCAGGAATTTCATCAATGGTGCCACAGCCTGGAAGAGTTTACAGCACAAGAAGTCACTGATGTTTATGTTCCATAACTTACACTCACCATCCACTTTATTAAGAACACCTGTACACCTGCTTGTGTATGCAGTTATCCCATCAGCCAATCATGTAATCATGGAATCAGCACAATGCATAAAATCAGTTCAAGAGCTTCAGTTCCCAACAAACATCAGAATGGGGAAAAAGTGTGATCTCTGTGAATATTACCATGGCATGGTTGTTGGTGCCATTGGTTTGTGGATTGGTTGGTGCCTGAGTATTTCTGAAACTGCTGATCTCCTGGGATTTTCACACACAACAGTCTCCGAGTTTACATAGAATGGTGAGAAAAATTAAAAAAGTATATTGTTAGTGGAGGGTCTGCTGGCTGAACCACCTTGTTGATGAGAGAGAACAGAGGAGAATGACAAAACTGGTTTAAGCTTAACAGGAAGTCCATATTAACTGAAATAATCACTCGAGCAGAAAATCATCTTAGAATCCATGACACATCGAACCTTGAGGTGGAAAGGCTACAACAGCAGAAAGTTTCATTCTTCTCAGCCAAGAACAGGACACTAAGGCTATAGTGGGCACAGACGTATCCAAACTGAACAGACAAACTGAATACTGGAAAAAGACTAAAGAATTTTTTTTTCAAGGTTTGATGTTTTGTGTATACTGATCACCACAGTTGTAAAGAGTGACTATAAGAGGTATTAAATCCTTCCTGGCAGCTCAAACCAATCTGGCCATTTTCCTCTGACCTCTCTTATCAACAAGACATTTACACCCACAGAACTGTCACTCACTCAGTGTTTTTTGTTTTTCACACCATTCTGTGTAAACTCTAGAGACTATGTCTGAAAAACCCAAGAGATCAGCAGTTTCTGAAATACTCAATATCAAATTGGCACCAACAACCATGCCATGGCTAAGGTCACAGAGATCACACTTTTCCCCATTCTAATGTTTGATATGAACAGCTCTTGATTTGTATGTGTATGATTTTATAAATTTCACCGCTTCCACGTGATTTGCTGATTGATAACTGCATAAATGAGTATGTTTGCAGGTGTTCATATTAAGGTGGACAGTGAGTGTATATTCACATACAAATCAATCAGAGAGAAAAAAAACATTCTACTCACATCATCATTATTTATGGTGTCTGGAGACAGACTGATGTGCTGAATGTATCTCCTAAGCTCAGGAAGCATCTGCCATAGTAACCCAAAATGGAGAATGTCATCAAGAGTTGGCAAGTAACAAACCTCAAACCATGGGTGATGCCAGGGGTGGGCTTAGTGGGTTATAACTCCCCTGACCCCTAACCCCCCTATAATCTGGTTCATTATAGCATTTAATACATGCAATTATAGATCTACTTCTCACTGGAACACTTCAGACAGTAATTGTGCATGACAGGTGTTCCTGTTTTGAGTTGCTGCCTGTTGCCATGGTATCATGGCAATGGCCCGGCTAGTGCAATGTGAGGACATAAAGTACATATTTACTTACAGAATACTCACTTAAAAACCACTCATTTGACCACTGTCTTCCTGCTAAAAAAATTAAAATGTTGGATGGAAATGCAGTGCATTATTGACTACTAGTCTCAGAATTAACTGCACTCTTTTGCTCTTCGTGGCTGTGGGTGTCTGTTTGCATCACAAAGCACCATGCTGTTGTATTTTAGGAACATCCAACACTTCAGGTCCTTGGCACCACCATCCCTCACAACCACTGGTAGTGGAAAACAAATTTTTCAGTTGGAATGCATGTGAATGCATTTATTATTTTAAAAAAGGGATGCATCTCCTGTCCATACATTTGTAGCTCACTTCCTTAAAACTAAGTATGACATCTAGTGACAGCGACTTGGCAACATAGGGAGACACTGCCAATGTGAGTGCAGGGTAAGATTACTAATCAGGTTTAGCAACTTAAACACCTGGTAAGCCCAGTACCTAATC
Organism: Parauchenoglanis ngamensis; assembly: GCA_030014255.1. Classification (NCBI taxonomy): domain Eukaryota; kingdom Metazoa; phylum Chordata; class Actinopteri; order Siluriformes; family Auchenoglanididae; genus Parauchenoglanis; species Parauchenoglanis ngamensis. The sequence continues at coordinate 30,622,186 of JAQMYM010000023.1, forward strand.
TGTCACAATTAAAAATAATCTTGCATTGAAATTCATTATTGCATTATTAAGGATACTTGTTTTTGCCATGTGAAGCCCTCAGGCTTATAGTTCTTAAGCCCTGGATATCAACTAAACCTAGCCCTGCTTGTGCTCTTCACAGTATAAGAATTTCAGCTACCTAAGAAACTAGAAGAAATAATGAAATATTCAGTAACTTCTCAGGTATTACTGTCTGATGGTGTAGTTGAAGTACCTTATCAGTGAGGTGTGTGATTAGCCTCTTGGCCTCCCTTTGCAGATCCAGGTCAGCATTGTATAGCTGGCCATTTAGAGCCTTGTTCACTTGCTCCTTGCCTTCAGCACCACATGACTCCTCCATAGCTTGCTCCACAGCCCGCCAGTCCAGCTCCCGTGGCAAGCTGGACAGATATGTGCGCACATGTTCTGTGTTGTTAAGTGCTACAGAGAGCTGCCCGAAACCAGGTAGGAGGAGAAAGAAGAGGAAGAGGTGGAAAAAAGCAGAAGTAAGAAAAGTGAAATTTTAAAAATATAATAAGCAGAGTTACAAAAAGCTGAGAAAATGTCAAAGGGATCAGAGGCAAAGAAAAAAGAAAACATGAGTAAGAATCACAGTGCAAGAATTCCATAGAGAAAGCAATGTTGCCAAGGAGAAGGAAATCTGTGCTGACATTTACTGCTTGTGAAATGAAAGCCCATTTCCTCCTCCAATACTCTAGGGCAATACCTGCATGATGAAGGTGCGGTGGTCCTGACCCAGCTGGTTCCTCTCAATTTTGCGCTTCAGGAGCTCTGCATAGCACACCGCCTCGCTGCACAAATTCTGCATTGAACAACACCATCCAGAGATCATTTCTGAACTCCTAATATGATTAATTTATATGTCTTTTTTACCTGTGTTTTGACTGAAATTTTCCAAAGATGTGAACTTACATCAGTCAAGCGAGTGATGAAGATGAATGCCCCTGCTGAGTCAGGCCAAGCCAGCTGAGTCCAGAACTCTCGCACCTGATTGAAGCATGTGGTGACGTCCACTGCTGACACACTGTGTTTGGCATGCTGCTGGACTGGCTCGAACTGTGCCATTCACACAAACATATATAGACTTATAATGGAGTTCTTGCTCTATCCCTCACTCTCCCACAGACACTGAAACTACACATGCACTCATGCCGGATTGTAGATAAACACTTAAGGTTCATTCCACTTGAATTTGGGATATTTATGGCCCAGTAAGAAGGAAACTATTCAGTTTTCTCACCAGAGGAAGTAGAAATCAGAGTGATTACAGCTTTCCAATATCGTTATGTAGATATGGACTATATTTATACATCTCAAAGCTTGTGCAATCAATCCAAGGATTTTCTACATTTTCTCCAACTTGCCTGGTCCATTTCCACAGCCTTGCGAATCCTGTCAGTAGATTTCTCATGCACAATCTGAAGCCATTTATGAATGGAGGATTTGAACCAATTGTGAAAACCTGTTAGTGCCAGCATCTTAGTATCTCTATAAAGCACACACACACACACACACACACACACACACAAAAGAAATGCCAGTGTCTGAATCACCACTTATAAATAGAACTTATGAATCATGACAGAACATTCAACATCAGTTCAGTACATTAGCTACAAGAACATTCCATCTATCAGCCACATATGGTCAAGATGACTCATGTTCATTCATGTAGTCTAGTTTACAGGGCAGCAGTCATCTGATCCTCAGAGATGGATTTGAAAGGATGCAGTGACTTACTTGAGAGGCAGGAACTCTCTGAATCGTTTGAGGGTCTTCAGTGAAATGAAGACCTCAAACAAGGTTTCCCCCATTGTCTGGGACAGCCGATAATTCTCCTGTTCCAAAGTCCCGCAAACACGCTCCATCGCAACACTTACATCATCAGCCACCTGGATACAGAGCACAATCTTTCTGTTAAGTCCATCAAATTATGTTTATTAATTGGAAGAAAACTGCTTTTATTCATGTTTGTGCACACACCAGCTTCTCTAACTGCCGATAGGAGATGCTGAAGAAGTCCACCTTCACTGAGCTGAAAGAAACAATAAACTCTCTGACAGGAGACTTGAGAGGATGCTGAAGTATTTAACCTTAGCTCTTAAGCAGTACTCTCCTGCTTCTCAAGATCTACCCACCAAACAATTTAATTCCAACCCTAATCAAACATGCATGACATGCATCCATTGAGGCAAGACCTTTAGGAGTGGATTAATACTCAAATAAGAGTGCTAAATTAAGGTTGTAATTAAACTCTGTACAAGGATCGATCTCTAGAAAACAAGTCAGTGTACTGCCAGTGTCTAAAGCATTAGGATAGTGAGGGGTTACTTATGAAAGAGCTTGTTGTAGACATTCTGCCCTCGTTGTACATCAACACAAACTGCATCCACCACCAGAACCAGTCTCTTCAGCTGCTCTTCCACAGTCTGCATCAAAACAGCATAATCACTGAGTAATCAGTCAACACTGTCATCTTCTCCCTACCACCACTCTCATGGCCTGAACATGAAATATGACTTGACATGCCACAGTGACATTTTTATTGCAAAAAAAGTTCCAGTAGTCTGCATTTAAAATACAGTTGCAGCAGACGTTTACATACAGTTATCATGGACATGAATTTCATGACAATATTGGGCTTTCAGTGATTTCTTTGAACTGTTCTTTTTCTGGGGAAGAATGATCCACACATTCCAGCTCAACTAATGTTTGCAGTTGACCACATGGACAAAGAAAAAACCTTCTTGAAGAAATGGTCTATGGTCTATGGTCACAATGAGTTACAGAGGAACATTGTACCACTGTTCAGGATGGTGGTGTAGCATCTCACTCTGGGGCTGTTTTACTGCCAATGGAACTGCTGCACTGCACAAAGTGGATGGAATAATGAAGAACCTCAGAATTCTTCAGCAGAACGTCAAACCATCAGCTAGACAGCTAGGTGAAACTTGGACACAATTGGATGATCCAAAAGGACAATGATCCCAAACAAACATCAAAGCTAGTTATGGAATGAATAATGCAGACTAACATTAAGCTTAAAAAAGGTCCTGACCTCAACCCTATCGGAAGTATGTGGTCAGTGCTTAAAAGTTGAATCCGTGCAAAGAGACACACACATTTAACTGAACTCTACCAATTCTGCCAAGAAGACTGGTCAAATATCCAACCAGAATTCTGCAGAAGCTTGTTGATGGCTACCAAAAGCATCTGGTCACGGTGAAACTTGCTAAGGAACATTTAACTGTATTTTTAATTTTTACAGTGTGTTGAATTCAGAAAACTCCAAATAAATTAAACTTTGTGCACAAAATTATTGTTTTCTACTAAAGTTATACGTATGTTGTTCAATCATTCTTCCCCCAGAAAAAGAACAGTGGTCGCTCAGTGGTTAAGACTTTGGACTAGTGATCGGAAGGTCATGAGTTCAAATCCCAGCACTGTCAAGCTATCGTTAATGGGCCCTTGAGCAAGGCCCTTAACCCTCAACTGCTCAGTTGTATAAATGAGATATATGTAAGTCGCTCTGGATAA
>JAQMYM010000023.1:30639249-30654060 GCA_030014255.1 Parauchenoglanis ngamensis
CCCTGGGTGACCCGGGGATCGAACCCAGGACCTTCTTGCTGTGAGGCGACAGTGCTAACCACCGCACCACCGTGCCGTGCCGCCCCTCATAACAACTAAACCCCTGGAACTATCAAAGGTTATTTCTATTTTGGTCCAATATCATTTGTGAGTATTTTGAAATACTGAAATGTAGCTGATATACAGAATGTTGTACTGGTATATGCGTGGCTTTTAAACTGTGAACACACTGATTAAATGTCACACCAAGGTTTGAACAAGCCATGCAAACATTCTGTAAAAATACACATAGAAAAAATACCAAACAAAGACTCACTTCATTCCTAGTGGTTTTCTCTGGTACAAGTAGTTGGTCTGTGCTCTCTGGCGGTGGTGGACCTGCAATAATCTCCTCCTTGTAAAGTGTGACAAAGAAAAGTAAAAGAAAAAAAGAAACGGTGTGCATGTGTAAAACCCTGCAACCCAGCAGTACTCGCATGAAATATGAATGTTGATTCACTTCACTGACATCTGCAGAGAATTGGATCTATCACGTGAGAAAAATAACTCGTCTTGTCTATTTTGCCCTTTCCCCAGATCCCTTTCTGAATCTTCCAAACTCACCTCTTAGCACAAAGGACTGAAAGAAATCCAGCAAGTGTCATATTCAAAGTTCAAAATGTACAACTATATCAATGTTTACATGGAGAACATTATTCATATTCAGACTAGATGCAGGTGCTCAAGTACAATTTTTAGCTGCACATTTATGTTAATAAAATTACTGATGTTGCCTGGGTTTTCTTATGTGACGCTCTGGGGTCAGGAGTTTAACAGCTGTGTCTAGACTACTAACTTTAAAGACTAGCACTTTCCTTTAGTCTGCTTAGAAATGTAAACTCATGAAACAGACTCTATATTTCTCCATTCCAGTCTCTTACAATATTTATGAAAGCAAGAAACAACATAAAATATAAATTAGTACAATATACTGTGTATGATAATGCACAAAAAATGATAATATACAAATGGGAATTAGCTAAAGATTTAAATAAACCTCTAATAGTTGTCTAATACATGAAAAGAAACTTTGTCATGATTATCAGATTAAACCATGTGATCACTGCAAACTTCTTAATTTAGCAATATATAAAATAGCACTTAATACATTTCATCCTATTTGCACTAATACTTTGCTCTGGCGGTGTACAAAAACACAATGCATGAAGCTTAGGCAGGAATGAAAAGCAGAAGTGACTGAAGCACTCACAAAAATGATTATTCTTTATTTTTTGCACAAATTATTGTCACAATTAGGTAAGGAAATCATAATGAGTACAAAGAACATACTTTTTTCATGGTGTCATTGTGCTATTTACATACATGATATGGCCCAAGGTTTATAGACACCTGACCAACACATCCATTATGTGCTTGTTGAACATTCCATTCCAGGTTTATTCCCCTTTGCTTTTATAACCTCATTAGTGAGGTCAGGCGCTGATGTTGGGATGTCGAGGAGGCTCCAGTTCCAGTTCATCCCAAAGGTGTTCAGTGGGGTTGAGGTCAAGGCTCTGTGCAGAACACTCCAGTTCTTCCACTCCAACCTTAACCTGAACACCATGTCTTCATGGAGCTGCTTTGTGCACCGGGGCATTGTCATGCTGGAACAGGTTTGGGCCTCTTAGTTCCAGTGATAAGAAACTTTAACGTTGCAGCACACAGAGACACTCTGTAGAACTGTGTGCTTCAGACTTTGTGGCAACAGTTTGGGGAAGAAGCACATATGGGTGTGATGGTCAGGTGTCCACATATTTTTGGCCATATAGTGTCTCCATGTAATAAGCCATCTCTTATAATCACTTTTATACTATGAATTAATTCTCAATATCACATCTATATACTTTAATATTGCATTTACATTGCCCTCACTATGTGTGTGTAACTCTCCTCTGAGTACAGACTTTAGTTAGTATGCATACATTATCTTCCTTTCAGCATTTGAGAGCTGGAATAGTGAGAGAAGAGTACCATGTCTTCAACCTCTCAATCAAACCGATTAAACCAGGCACTTGCTTTGGGAGTAGGTGGAGCAAAGGCCACCAAGAGCAACCTGTTATAGCTGAACCTGCCCCTATAACCAGCCTTCTGATTCTTTCCACACATAATGCTATTTACAGCTCTGTGAGCCATCTCTTGACTGCTTTGCCTCGCTCTAGTAAGGCTCACAGGGGTTGGAAAAGAAAGGGACTTGCTGGGTCTCTGGAGTGCGTGTGGTGTCCTGTGAATCCTATACTCACCTCGGCTTGAGAGGAAGCCAAGAGACTGTCTTGCTTCTGGACAATTTTATTCATACGCTCAAAGAACTCCCCATTCCCCTTGGCAACCCTGCAACATGTAAATTGGTCTGTTCAGTGAAAAAGCATCTCACACTTGTTAAAACGCTCTACCCTTCAGAATGCGATAGGGGGGCAGGGGGGCACTTAGAGGTGCCACTCTGCAATTGTTAGCAGAATGTTCCATGCAGCTGATTTGGGACTGCCAAGTTGTCAGTCATGTACAGCAATAAGGCAAGCCAGAAGCAGGGGATTTATGTAAGCTGTTGTTTTTTGGTAACTGCAATCCCTGTGGTATTTCACCATTGACCAGAAGGATCAGATGGGGTTCAGATATAAAACAAACAAGAGTACACTGTCTCTCTACTACTAAACTTTCTCAATCAGGCTGTTTTATGTAATTTATTGAGTCTTCTCCTTCCCCTTTACTGCGGAGCCCAAAAGGTTCCTCATCATTCTTCTAAACCGGAAAAAATAACAAACAGAGGCTAATCTTGCAGAAACTGTTTACATAATATGAGACATGAAAATGGACATATTGTAATTACTATCACTGCCTCTATAAAAAGGAGCACATGTAGTTTTTCGGCAAAAACCCTGTGCTATCCAACTCAATTCACTTTATTAGACACTGATCCACAAGAGAGGGGGCTGATATATTTCTCCTGCAAAAGTGGGATGAACTCCTGGACCCCTGCCACTTGCTAATTTCCCAGCCTCCGTTGTCATGGTGATGATAGCACATTCGGTTCAGGATCGGTTGGCATGGTGGAGATTCTTGGGAATACCCCCTCCCCATAGAATATCTCCCCCAGCTTACCCCCAGTCTCCCCCCCAAACAACCATCTAAACACCCCCCTGCCCCCAGCACCCAATTTACTTAGTGCAGGATTGAACATTTCTCTCATTCTTACTGTATTGTTCTTTCTCATTATCTACATAGACTGTCCACAGAGGCCTGTGATGCTTTATTAATATCATCACAGAAGGTGTGTGACTTATCACTCAGTTCATTCTGACCATCGCCAGGAGAGGAGAAGGTGGTGCTGAAAGAAACCTTAAGAGTCTAAAAAGAAAATTCACTGGAAACTTTTTGTTAAGACTTTTATTTTTAAACACAGCACTTTCAGTTATTTTAAAGACACTTCCAAGTCCAAAATACTTTCATTTTATGAAATTTAAACTAATCCATTTAAAGCAGTTTGGTTTGCTATCAAAGTATTAGCTATTATTAGTTCTTGTTTAACTCGTTTCCTTAAAGCAAAAGAGATGCAATATTAGCCATGTTAAATAGCTACTTATTCACCTTACCAGTAGAAAGAAAAACAATGGCAAATAAAGGAAAAATAAGTATATATTACATTGTAAATTAAATATTAAATGTGATATATACATATTTATTGAGGTGACTTATGAGGATTTTGTGCATGGATTAAATTTCATTCTGATAGTCTCTATCTGTGCGACGCAGTCTAAACTGTTAAATTGATCGTCCACCAGCAGGCTTGCTTTTTAAATCTGGCCTTATTATCCACATTCTGTATAGTTCCTGCACTAACATGTAACTCTGCTTAAACAATTAATATCATTGAGCCGGTGCTCTATGTTCCCAGAGGAATTGTTTTGGGAAAAATCACAAGAAAGGGTCTTGATGATGACAGTATGTTATTCTGCTGATCCTCATGAATCCCATGGAGTCCCATGTGCAAGGCTCTGACAGTCACATTATCTTCATAATTTAAAAATGCACAAAGTTGACCAACAGGAAGGGGAAATAACCCAATCAACAAGGCTTTCTCTGTGAATGTCATACCTCTCTAAGAGCAATTGAGAAGCAGCATCCTGCTTTTTAATAAGTAATGATTTTGGATTACATGAACATCCATTCAGGAGCAAGTATAAGATAATTATGAGTCTTATCTTTGAAATAAAGCTCAGTAATAGGACCTGAGCAAATTGCCAAGTAAAGAACAAGAAATATTATACTTTTATAATATCACATGTAAGGGATTTTTTATGTGCAGACCTTACTGCAGAGCTTCTTTTTTTTCAAAGTATACTGTATTTGATGAATGCCTATTATGTTATTTTTATATTTTCAAAATCAGAATAATGTATAATAAACCATTTTTTTTTTCTTTTCGGGGAACTGTAGATGCCACCCATTAAATCCCGTCATTAAAATAATAGCCGTTTTGAATGTAAAGGTGACTTTTGTCAGAGAGCAGAAGTATAAAGATTTCATTTGCCTTCAAACCTTCAGCCTACATAGTCAAGCATATATTTTGAGCATTTGTGTTTAAATTAACTCATTTTAAATGGTATAAAATTTTAAAGAATTAAACCAAGGCATAAGTATAACTGAACTGAGAAATGCTTGTTGAATTAGGGAATGTTAGCAATGAATATTTAATTGGAACAAAAGCAAGCTCTAATCCAGACACAAGACTAAGCACTTTAGGCACAGCATTGTGTATGAGTTTTGTTTTGTTTAGTTTAGTTTAGTTAGTTTTGTTTTATTTTGTGCTTATTATCTACAGGCTTACCAGCTTTATCTTCCAAATGCACATGCCTTTAATAAAGCACTCATTTACAGTCACATTAGGATCTCATAATGAGCTGCAAACACTTCACGTATACACATATAATGTCTTTTGACTTTGAACCTATAAATATGAACAAAAAAGTATCTACCCATGAGTATATAAAAAGATATGTTTACAAAGTAAAACTGATAGGGAAAAAATTATTGGAACACCACAAATTGCCAGCATTAGTATTTTGTTTGCAAAGCTGTTGTTGGCAATTACAGCTTCGAGACGTCTACAGTAAGAAGTAATTAGCTTTTGGCAGCAGAGCAGTTCAATTTTGGCCCATTCCTCTTGGCCAATTGTTTTCAGTTCTCCAAGGTTATGAGGGTCCTTCTGATGGACTCACAATTTCAAAATCTTCCATAAATTTTCAGTGGGATTCATTGGTATGCAAGGCCTGAACTGCAAAAAAATGACTTCTTTCTATGAAATTAATCTAATTCTTTGCCCCAAAAGAAAAATAATCTTGTCAAGCATTTTTTTGTGTGTGTTGGTGTAAAAACAGGCTTGTTTTGGGGTATTTTATCTTTCTTTATCTTACTAAGATACTGCAGCTAATGTTGAGCTGGATTTATCTAGAAACAAGTTCTAACAATGCACCGCATCAGATAAACCAGATTTCCTCTTATTTTAAGAATTAAGCCAACTGGACATTAATTTGAGAATCTAGTGAAATAAAGCCTAAATTAAATGCCCTACTAGAAAGAAGCCACATTTTCTTTAATCTGGTAAAAGTCTCTTGTTTCAAGCAAAACAAAAAAAAATCTGCCAATGGGGTAAGCACACTTTTCTTGGTAAGAACTCTTAAAACTAGTATAAAACTCTAAAAAACTAAAAAAAACAAACTTAAAACTGTCTGAAAATAAGTATTTTATTTTATTCTATAAATTAGCTTGTATACCATATGATCAGTGCTTATAATGAAATGTTGTTTCTTAAAAGAAGTCTAACTGTCTTTAAATGGGACACCAGAAGCTAGCTGGATGATGGACTATTAAGCAGGAGGTTGTTGGTCCAAATCTCAGCACTGCCAAGCTGTGACTGCTGGGCCCTAACCCTCAACTGTTCAGTTGTGTAAATGAGATCATTATAACCTGCTCCGGATAAGCATATCTGACAAATTCCACGAATGTAAATTTTAAAATGTTTTAACTAATTATATTCATCTTCTTTTAAGAAATATCATCTCAATATAAGACAATTATGCTCAATTTAAACAAGTTTATCCAAAATACTTGCATAGTTGCTTCTAACAAGCCAAATTTGCCTATTTTAAGGATAATAGTTAGGAATTTTGTCTAGTTTGAAGTTTTTAAGTGGCTAGAGTTTTATGTTAGTTTCAAAAGTGCGGCAGATTTTTTTGCTTGAAACAAGAGACTTTGACCAAATCAAAAAAAATGTGGCTTCTTTCTAGTAGTGCATTGTTTTTGAAGTGAGTTATTGTAGCTGTATGTTTGGGGTTGTTGTATTGTTGAAACATCAATCTTCTCCCTAGATTCAGTTTCTTGGCCAAAAAGATTTTTATATTCATAGATGTTTCCTTCTATGATGTGTAATGCTTGTATACTGTTTGCACAGAAGCAGCACCATATCATAATGCACCCACCACCATGCATCACTGTTTGTATGGTGTTCTTGGGATCATATGCACAAACCTTCTTTCTCCAAACATGAACAGATGAATTATTGCCAAAGAGTTCTATTTCAGTATAAGAGTGCCCCTATACTGTTTTCACAGAAGTGGCTCCATAATCACGATGCTTGCACCACCATGCTTCACCATATGTGCAACCTTCCATTCTCCAGATGAGTTATCAGTTTCGTCTGAACAGAGTATATTGTTCCAAAAGAGCTCGGATTTGTCTACATGCTTTTAGATTTGTATTTTTGTGCTTCTTTTAGCAGAAGAGTTTTGGAGGAGTTCGTTGCTTACTGTTCTCCATGTAACTGTTGTTTCTGTTGCTTTCAGGTCATCCTTCAACACTTTTCAAGTGACTGCTGGCCTCTTTTCTTCTTTATCATTAGTCTATGAGTGACTTGCACCTGTCCAAGGATGATTGTTTGTGGGTCCATGAACACTACACCAACATATTATCGAACTGATTGTACAGACAGGAATGTTTAAGGTATTTGCTATGCAGATATTTTTTTTCTTTCAAGCTTCTTCACCATGATTGCTACTCCTTGCATGAACTCTTCCCAACCAATTGCAACTTTCCTTATAACGACACCAGGTGCAATTTGCAAATGATTTTTTCCAGCATTTATATCTAGAATTCAATTTATTTTTATGTAACCTTTACCTATTTTTTAATATATTGTCTGGATACTTCTATCCATATCAATTTAGTTTTTTTAAACATATCTTTGTTTATGCTTATGAATACATGCTTTTCTGTGTACACATTTATAGGTACAATGCAAAAAAGAGATAATGTGAGTAAATTGAATGTGGATATATTCACTGGAAGTGCATTAAACAACAACAAACAAAAGTGTCTGAACCTTTTTTTCACCTCATCATATGTTTATTTATGTGATATGTATTTCTTCACAAATTATTACATTTGGAATGTATGGATTATTGCTGCTTTTCTGTACACACCAAGTCACACAAGTGGCCAACACATGCATGCACACACACACACACACACAGACACACACACACACACACACAGACACACACACACACACAGACACACACACATGCACTTTAGAGAGTGCAGCCCCTTTCATGTTGCTAGGAAACAGACTCTCCCCATAAAGCCAATTCATTCTTATTATGTTTTGATTTATTTATTTTGATTATTCAGAAGATATATGAGTGTGAGTGTGTAGAGCATAAATGTGTAATGTAGGTGATCATTAATATATGCTAGCATGTAGCTCTGTCTCTCTCTCTCTCTTTTTTCTCTCTCTCGCTCTCTCTCTCTCACACACACACACACACACACATACACAAACACACACAAAAGTGTGTGTAATAGGAGGGCTGGGCTTCAGATGAAGCGCACAAATAGAGATATGCACTTATGAGCGTACCTTCTGATATTAAATGTTAAGTGTGCAATAACCATTCTTTGAGCTGGACAGCATTTGGAGAAAATTATTTCTGTAGGTTATTACAGAAAATTGAAGTAATGCTTGCCCACACAACAGGAAATAAAATTGAGATGGAATTCATTTCCCACGGAGCCTGTATGGCTTTACTGCACACTGTCTGTGATTTAAATTATTTCTAAGTCTTGGTTCAATCCGCTTCTCACATCCTCTTCCCTCCATACAGCCAGGACTACTGAAAATCCTAAAAACGCTGACCTTTCCCTTCACTAGCATTTTATCTTTTCTCGTATCACAGATCTAAACTTCACTTTCCTGAAACTAATCCTGTTGTCTGACTTCATAATAAGGTTGTTGTATAGTTTATATATAGGATAGGAAACCCACAGCTCAGCGCTCAAACGCACACATTGATGATGTATACATATAGCAGTTTGCTGTAGCACATACAGAATATTCATTTTTATTCAAAGCTTATTTTAGTCAAGAAACAGGAATGCCATTTGTGAATTAGTTTAGTTCTGGAGAGTCACTGAAATGGCCATCCCAATTCATCAATCAAGGCGCAAATAATAAATCGCAAACGTTTAGTTAACCTGCAATTAGGGACTATTCTGGACTATTAGGGACTATTGATTCTAAAAAAGAAAACCACAACAACCAACAAGGTACCAACCAGTCCTGGGGCGTTCATTTAGTTTTACGCCTCATGTAAGCCCATTAATTATGATCCCTACATGAATTAAATAAGGTGGTGAAAGCAGGGACAGGGACATGAATTGAAAATAAGTGCAGTAAGGTCAAACTGTCAACTGCAGAGAGTTTTTATGTCTCTTATTATTAAAGGGTTATGCAATACAATTTATGGAAGTATCATCATCATCATCATCATCATCATCATCAATGACCACCTGTTTCTGTTTGTTTGTGTCTATACTTAACGAGGTGCTCTCTGCATTTTAACAATGGCTTTATAATGTAATCTAGGAAACTGATTCCCACTCTGATGTGACAACCTGGTGATTAATCTTCAAAACTAAAAATAAATACAAAAATGAAACTTCAAAAGGCCAACCGCCAACTGAGAATCACCTCCACCCAGCCCCCAACCAAACACACACACACACACACACACACACACACACACACACACACACACACACACACACACACCACCAGCCATCGAACTGATGACAAATTGCCCAGTCAGGTTCTCAAATTGCTGTCTCGAAATAAATTCAGCCAGCTCCTTATGATCAAAGCAAAACTTAGACAGGAGTAGAGAAGCTACTCTCTAAAAAAAGATAATGAATCTCCCACACTGTTTACATACTACGCCCACTCTTCTTCCTGCCAGTGGAAAGCATCTACATATAATCATTCCAAACATGGCCACCAGGGCTGTGGACCTTCCCTAAGCTCTGCTCAGGGTCTTCCAGGCTGCACATTCACTTAATTGCACAATATTAATATGCAAGTGTCTGGGTCAGGACATTAGTTTTCACTGGCACTAATGAAGGATACAAGCAGCTTCCTGAAAGAGTAATGAAGGTGGCTACGTCACCTGAATCCTAATGCCCTAGGTAATCCTTTGGTATAGATTACAATTTAAAAACAAATTCTTTCAAAGTAAGAATAACCGAGTTCAGCGATATCTCAAATGAAAAAGTCCTTGTATATGGTATAAAATCTGATTGAGCTATTCACTTAATATTTGCGTTATTTAGGAGGACCACGTTTGATACTCTAATTTTTAAGAATGTACACTTACTTTATAAAATTACTGCACCAAAGCAGAAGAGCAGTCATGCCAATTTCACAGACAGGACTAGACATTTACTACACATATCTGCCAAGGATTTAGAGCCCAGAAACCAGGTGCATAAATATAATCCAGATCAAGCACAAAATAATATATATATATATATATTTTTTTTAAAGCTTAATTCCTCCTTAAGATGGATAACAGTCACGCATAAAAAATAATGCAACTCTTATTTTTAGGAGCACCTGCAATAAACAGAAAAAAACACTTTCTTGGTTGCTATAGAAACCTCAAGGTTAATTTCCCTTTACTTTCAGTACTGACATCAGCCATGATGAAAATGAAATAAATCAAGGAAGACTGAGGCTTAGTGGCTGGTAAAATAAAAAAAAAAATGATTCTGCTTAACTGTGTTTGCTCAACAAATTGTTCTCATTTGCTGAAATTACTCTCAGACAAACACAACCATTTCTCATTTAATCTCACCCAGATCTTGATTTAGGCTAATTAACATGTCTGTTTGTTATACAAAAAAATCCTGACAGGATTGAAATGGTGTACATGCCATGGTCCTGACATCTTTGCTTTTGCACACAGTCACACAGTCACTCACGTTGTTGTGAACAGTAACATGTCTTCATGGGGAGAGCAAAATTAGTTGTGATGTCTTAAACTGTTTCTGCTTTTTTCTCCATGAAAACCCCAATGTGTTACAACTGTCTCCCCCAGCCTCCCGCAGCACGTTTTCTTTTCTCGTCCATCTGTGCTGTCTTGAAATGATCAGAAGATGAAAGATTAAAGGTTGCTCATTCTCTCAACTTCTCCCTTAATGAGCTGCAAACCTGATTGTTATTTAATTCTCACAAAACCCTGTCTCTGCGCAGTATTCAAAACACCAGTTAATTTGAAATGTGCAATAGTGAGGTGTTGAAATTGAGTCACTTCCAGAGCATGAATACAGTAGGGGCCCAGTGGGCGTCTGTGAGGTCTGTGATTCACTGGCCGGCTCGCTGACAGTCATCCTGCCATCTGTTTTGATAGGTGGGAGAAAGTAAATACATCAACACAAACCGTGGCTATCAACAACAGTACGGTTTTGGGGAACCGGGGATTGGCCTTTCTGTATGCATGAGAATGGTGCAGACTCACCCGAAGGAGAACCTGTCAGATTTGTGTGGGAGTGTCGGCGGGCTCGCGGTGGCAGGCGGAGGCTCCCTCCTGCTCCTCAGGGACTGGCTCCTCTGCACCTGCCTCAGCACACTGCTCTTCAGCTCCAGCAGCGTCGACATTGCTCGTTCCCCACCTGTGACAGAGATGGAGTCATATGAGCAGTGTCTCTTTCTGCTGCATTTCATTTCTTTCTCCAAATTGGAGGGAAACAAAAGCAATTAACCCAGTGTCCACCTCGCTGACCAACCTTTGGCTGTGCACGCAGAGAGTATAATGAATAATTACTGTAATCACAGCCTGCATCCAGTTCTGCATGCATTCTGTGCAGAGCTCGAAGAGATCCTGTGTGGTGTTAATTGACGTGTGTGTGCCAGGCACATTCGTCTGTGCCACAGTGAGTGATCTGTGGTGTAAGATCAAAAGGCAGCAATTACGCACCACCTCCATTACGCTTGCAGATTTCTGACTAACCATTTCCAAATGTGGAGAGACAGAGTACATGTTCAGTACACTCTTGGAATTCCTGTGTATCTGTGAACATGCACTCTTAGGAAGAAATACTCAACTGGACCTTTCTGAGTCTTCTCTAATACTCTATTCATAGTTAATGATTAGAGATAATTCTCTAATCATTTGTACAGTGTAGTATGTGAATGTAGTGTGCCTTTAAAAATGATTTATGTTGGAAGTGTGTTTAGTGAGAAGTATCTAACAACCACTGTTTTACTTGTACATACAAAAGCTGTACCTTCAATGGTACCACCCCTGTGACAAGCAAAGGTACGGTTTTGTAGTTGATTTTTTTTCTGCATGTATACATTTTCCTTTACCTACAGTGTGTGAGCGCTGTGAAGAGCAATGCCTCCTCCAGTCTGTGACAGGGCAAAGCAACAGAGAGAAGAAAGAACAAAAATAAAAAGAGCAAAGAAACAAATACTTCAAAGAAAAAGAGAAAAGAGGAAGTGACAATTACAATCCAAAGGGTTTTGATGAACCGAGACGTCTCTAATAGACACACAAACACCCTTTTCAGAAAACTGACAGTAAATGTTCCCCTCTGTTAAACCTCGAAAGGTTATGGGGAGGAGCTCTGAAGCCTACTCATGCTTCATCATCTACATGAAGACTGCATAAGAGGTAATAGAAAAAGCACAAGAGTGATAGCACAAAAGACTACAATCACTCAGAGAGCATTTGGACTCTATTTTGCAGCTTCATAGGCAGACTGACGTATTTTAAATTGCAAAAAAAGGAATTGATTCAAGGTTTTTAGGCCACTGCACAGCAAAAAAAAACAGTCTACACACAGACTAGACTCATACTGTTTGTACACTTTTGCATAAAGTCACTGCATAAAGGTCAAGAGCACCTAGGGTTAGGGCGAACATCAGGGCGAAAATGTGATTATCTGGCCATGGCATAATTGTTGGTGTTTGGCCTGATGTTCCTACTAAAGTTTATGGTTGTGTGTTCTTGGGGTGTATATTACCCCTAAATGTTTGTAGATCTTATCAAGATCAGGAGGTTTTTAGCAATCAATTCAACTTTGAGCTACTGAACAAGCATGACATTTCCCTCATATTCTTCATGGCGGACCGGAAGTGAGGTTAGCCTCAATTTGTTCATTCTAGACAAACCGCAGAAATGCCATTATTTATCCAGGGGTTCGTTCTGACCTTCAGATTCTGCACCACTTGCCTGCTGTATTGTTGATATCTACAAATTTTAGCTGGCTGACATCTGTCATTTATTTATTTATTTATTTATTTTTAAAGCCCTGAAAGCCTGCCTCACCAAGTTTTTGTTTCAGAGCAAGGACAGCAGTTCAGCGTTTAAGCAAATGTAAAGCTCCAAGCCCTGTTGCCATTAACCCAGCGAGATGAAGTCCAAAGGCAACAGCACTCCACACCACCCTAATAGAACTGGACATGCATTAAGAAAGGTCATGCTCCCAGAGTGAGCTGCACAGTTTTCTCTCACCTAATAGCTCATTTCTTGCATCTCTCTCAATAAAAGAGAGAGAGAGTGAGAGAAAGGCAGATAGTGCATGGGAATCCTATCCTCCTGTAGCTACATGGAGACTGTAGTTTTGAGATCATGGCTGCTACTGGTGGCAATTAGCAAAGGAACTGTAAGCAGCTGCCTCCGAGGCAAACCGATTTCAATTAGGCATCGCCCAGTCAAGACTGGCCGTCATTCTGTCTCAGCCGTCAGCCCCCGTGAAAGCTGCCGTGCCATCCAACACATGGCACCAACTGCCAGGAGAGCACTGGCACAAACCAAAAGCACAAACACTGGCGTCAACAGCCTTTGCACGTGCACACACATACACTCCTGGCCCATGTGGATGACAGTGTTGCTTAACAGAGTATCTTCTATGAGAGACAGCCAGGCAGCCCCACCTTCATCTGCTAGGGATGGAGGGGTCTCTATGGTAACGGCTGAGCCAGACGCAGGTACACAGGAATCCACAAAGAACAGACTTCATGCTATTATATCAGTGTTTCCAAGCTAGTTAAGCCAAGAAAGAGAAACAGTGGATCTTGACTGATATTCAGAACAATTTGTCTTTTTTGAAGCCTTGAAAGAATTTCTGAAATGTCTGCCTTATCAACCCTGTCAGCCAGGCTGCTTTTTTTTTTTTTTTGGCTTAGCACCATACGTGGAAATCTTCTTTCACAGTACTCAAATTGATATGTGGCATGGATTGGCAAGATAGAGGCAGCCGTTCTCATCAGAAACCCCACCACCCCCTGCCATGTTGATCATTCATACGGATTAACCTACTGGTCTCTGTCAAATGAAATCAGCCAAGGCTCCTGCATAATCCCCTCATTGGGCTGACAAACTGGAGTCAGTAGCATATATTTCTTCAGTCTTGTGTGTTTACGGTCTGAAGCAAATTCTTCCTGA
Organism: Parauchenoglanis ngamensis; assembly: GCA_030014255.1. NCBI lineage: Eukaryota > Metazoa > Chordata > Actinopteri > Siluriformes > Auchenoglanididae > Parauchenoglanis > Parauchenoglanis ngamensis. Next base: position 30,653,064 of record JAQMYM010000023.1, read on the forward strand.
CATCTAATGTAGGAAACGAGTATTTTTGATTTGCCATTTGTTTTCGAAGTGCTGGTGGGTGCGCTGTTCAAGAAAACCATGGAGCTGTCTAATCATGGCATGATCACAGATATTGTGCGTTTAAAAAAATCACACAAAACTAAACATACATATTGTAAAATTTCTTTAGGGCGGAGATGTCCGCCTTCCCTACATTTAGCCTTGTTTTCTGTATCTTTCTGTATTGTTGCTGTTTGAGCCATTCTCTATAACCTAATTCAACAGGCATATAATTTTCACCAATTATTTATAACAGTGAGGTCTGTGTTTGTTGTGAATGCCAATTCTCCCCTCTCCGTCTTAAGGTTGTCAGGATAAACACCAAGGGTGAAGCCAAGCCAGTGTTTCCAGAATTTGGAAAACAGCCCAAATGTCACATAGCCTTTTTAATTCTGAGCCACTAAACAGTGACACGAAAAGGTCAGTGGTGCAGTGGTGATTTAGCCCAAGCCATAACTAAATGGTACCTGCAAACATTTTAACCTTCAAGCCACTCACCAGGTAACCTAATCAAATCTAGTCTTGAAAACACGACACATTAATCAGACCACACAAAAGCTCTTGCAAGTCCTCGAAGGGCTGACACACTTTGTTCATGGTGAGGGGCCAGACTGGGTGTTTTTGCTTCCCCTGATGACACCATTGTGTGGAAGAATGAGTCAGTGCCACCATCTGTTTTGAAACCTAAGTGGCACTTAATAAACATACCCATTAGTATGCAATTGTCAGATTAAAAGGGAAAGGTTAGATGATGGATAGTGTGTCTCCCTCAGTCATATAAAGCTCTGCATGCCAATAATGACTGTATATTTATCTATATACAGTACTGTGCAAAAGTTTTAGGCAGGTGTGAAAAAATGCTGTAAACGAAGAATGCTTTCAAAAATGGAAGTGTCAATCATTTATTTTAATCAATCAACAAAATGCAGTGAATGAACAAAAGAGAAATCTAAATCAA
>JAQMYM010000023.1:30676744-30694750 GCA_030014255.1 Parauchenoglanis ngamensis
AGCTTGAGATGAACGTCAGATGAAAGTGCTAATTGTTTATACTTGCGCATTGCCTATTTATTTCTCACCACATTTCCTTTTGGTGTTTTCAGCGATGATCTGGGCTCCACAGATGGGACATGTGTCATCAAACCACCACAACAGTGGTGTACCATTCAGCCAGACAGCTTTTACTTGATAACAAATCCTGATACTTTATGCACACTCAAAGTAAAACAAGTCAATCAACAAACCAACATGGAAGAGTACGCTTCAAAAGTTGTACTCTTGGACCAGATGAGTACGTGTCTGGGGTTATTTTGCTACTGATTCTTGATTCCACTCAAATGATCTTTTCATAATGCAAATCAATTCATGTCTATCCTCTTAATTGCCAATATATTTCTTCCTTCTTTTTTGTTTAAAGTTAAGCCACAGCAGCCTGCCAATCTAACTCTTACTAAAAATAATAAAAAATTCAACATCTCCTGGGAGATGGCCTACAGCGAGGATGAAAATGTGGACCTGTTTAGTTTTTTGATGTACCGGGTCCGCTTAAGGCCAAAAGACATCATGGATAAGGTAAAGGCTTCATTGTTACTAGTACTAACTGAATGTTTGAATGTTCTGATATGGTACACCAGTTATTTTTTATACATTACACAATTATTGTTATGCTGCACATTATGGATGATGTTTAAAAAAAAATCAATCCCAGTGTTGCACATCTGTATGAAGATTTAAAAATAGCAATCCAGGTGGAAAATGTAAAAATTGCTTAAAATGTAATATATATATATATATATATATATAAACACTATATACTGTATGTAACACTGTAATATACTGAACACCATGAGCTGTATGTGACTTTCTTGTTTGTTCATTCACCCAAGACATGCAATCATTACTTTTTGCTTAATTTTTTACACAACGCAGGAGCACTTGAAGGTATACAATGTCGTAGAGGACCGCAGGTACCAGGAGATCCAATGTGACCTGCTCTCTCCAGGGAAAGTGTATGTGGTTGATGTTCAGGCCTCAGTGAACCCCAAAATGAAGAACGATGATGGTGAAACCATATGGAGCGAGTGGAGCACCAGCGTAGAGTGCACCTGCCCCGACCCCAGCCCTTATGGTCCGTACATTTAAAAACAAAAATTACTCATAAACACAGTTTTCCTGGAATATTGTGTAACATAGAGAAATTTCATTTTCAGTTCATGAAAAATCAGGTTGTGAAAGTTGTTTGGATTGAACTTGTCGAACGTCAGTGCATGTTGTGGAACAAATCTCTGCTCATGGAAGGTTGAAGGGAAACATATCATGTGCTTCAGAGTTCTTACTGTCAAAACAGCAGACCTGCACTAACTAATTACACCATAAATACAAGAGCATTTTTTTAGCTTCTCAGCATTGAGACATAACACTAACTAATTCTGCTAGACAACAAATTCTGCAAGAATAATTTAGAACTGCAAAAAAAATCATTTTAAGATTTTGTATTTTACTTATGCATATATTACAGATTCTAGTATAAACTTCATATGTTCATAACTACTGTAAGACTTACTGTAAGAATAAAGGCTATTTGAACGTTACTTTACACAAACCTGTTTAAAACTGAATTAATAAATCCTCCTTATTTTGTGAGTCTGCACAAATGCAAATCATTTTGCAATCGTGTTATATTTTGGTAAATTGTATAGAGCACAAAGCCTGATGAATATTAGAAAAGTTGGCATTTTTTTAATATGGTATTTCGTGCAGTTGGTTAAAATGCATTAATTAAAGGCATGATTTTGCTAAATTTAACTGACCGCACCATTGTAAAGTGTAAGCCAGTAAATTATGATTCCTATTTATCACATCTTACTTAAAGCCTTTTTATTCCACAGACTTTACAGGACCTTATGATCCTTTATGGTACATCTTGATGCTGCCTCTTGTTATCGGACTCTTTGGCTTCTTTGGGATGTAGTGAGTATCTTTCATTCCTATGCACATTTATAAAACTTGTTAACAAATGCTATTGATGCACTGGCGGGTTTTTTTTCTTATTACCGAGACAGTCAGAACACACGGTTAATCATAGCATTATCTTTATTGATTCTCTGCAAGCTATGTCTTATCTTTGTCGTGATTAACTGAGGTCTAAATTACTTAATAGACAATTTGGCTGATTTTAAAAATCAGTAGTGCCTCCTCCTTTTCCAGTAATTGATATCATTCGTTTTACCGTACGCGCACAGTCCTTTCGTGCCTCCTACGTTCACACAAACCACAAAGGCAGCAGAGTTCTGCTTGCAGGCGGCTGTCAGTTCATACAGGCAAAAAAGTAGAGGAAGTTAGACGTGCAGTGCTGCTGCATCAAATGTTAAACCCAATTCAGTGCATCAGTTCTCTTCAAATCAAGAGATTTGTTTTCAGTTCATTAAGAATTGACACAGTTCTCATGTGTGTTCTTCAAATCCTGATGCATCATGTATCAGTTGATATTATGTTGAAATAACGGGCTTCTCTACCTGTGTTTCACAGCTACAGGGGGTTGCTTAAGAAGCCATGTCTGTTTCAATATATCCCAGACCCCCAAGATTTCTTCAAACCCCTTTATCACACATACCAAGGGGACTTCAAGGTAAGAGAGCAAAGTGGCTGTGTTTTGAACATGTTGAGGCAATGCACATGTCTAGTTCAGAACTCCTCCAGCAGCAAATGTTAACCAGAGAAAGAGAGTGAGAGACAATGTGTGTCAGAGGGAATTTTATGTGTGAAATATAGCATAAGTTTTCTAACCACATGCAAAAGGGGACTCGAATGAGTCAGTCTACAGGGGCTTCAAAAAACACTGGGAGGTCTGCTGCGCTCACATCTGGGTGGACCTGAGTTACATGTACAAAATGAAAGTAGCACTTCTCCCCTCTAATGGAAAGTACTCTGATCTCAACCCTAAACTCAGATTAGGTGGGTAGTTATATATAGTTGTTTTCTATCTCAAAGGGAAATTTTATGAAGTTTCCACTGGATAAAGCAGGGGAGCCCTCAGTCTTGAGCTCGGAGAATCTAGAAGATTTCGAGCCTTCTAAGCTTTGATGTCATGTTGGTACGTAGCAGCGGTTTGCGGCTGTAAAGAAAAAAAATCCTCCCCTGAGAAATGGTAACTAACTGTGTTGGAGGTTCTTCCATGCAGCTGAATTATATGTTGAGATTTAAATAATTCCAGTGGTAATGGTATGACCATGACGACAGGGTAGAACAAGAAAAATAGGATAAATGGGTTTAATCTGTATTTGAGACAGAACATTGTCCTGTTGAGGAGATAAAATGAGCACAAAGTGTGGAGCTTGTCCTAGATGGTTATATCTCACTGATCTGAACTTCTAACTCAGCTCCAGTGCACTCTATCTTACTTTGAGAATGAGTCATTACTGTTACCCTTCTGAGTCAGACAGATGACATTTAATACATTTAACCTGATATGACCCATGATTTGATCTTTTATCTTAAGAATTAAGCTGTTTAAAGATCAGTCATATCAATGCCTATTTTTGTGTTCTAAGCAGTATTAAATCCACTGTGTTATGTTAGACATTGCACACAATGTTCCCATTTTTTCTTCTTTGCATAACCATGCAGTCCTTAGTTAAAACAAATTCTCACTTGTAAGCACTTTTTTCTGATGCTAGTTTCGTAATTGGAGTACTGATTTAGGTTTAGATATTCATTCTTCATTTTACTAAAATGAGTAGAAGGCAGAAAATGACACACTAAATTTAAGTCTGTTAATAAACATGGGCCACTGCGGACAGCCAAGATCAAAACACATGCACTCTTTCTCCATGGACTGAATTAGAGATTTCGAAAGGGTTAGAGTTTCATATTTTTTAAAAACAAATCCTGCCCCTGAATTATACACAAATGTCAATTTTGTAAATGTACAGTATCTGGAGATTGTGAGTTCGATTCTCAGAGAGAGTAGGAGGAGCAAATCCTCTCTCCCCATCAATGACAGTGACAGTATCCAATGACAGGCGGCTGTTAGGTTAGGCATGCAGAAGGGAGTCGATACGCTTTCCTCTAATCGTGCTAATTGACATGACACAGCATGAGCAGCAGTTTGAAAATATGCGGTTGGCTGGCTTCACGTGTCGTGGAGGAGGCACATGATCTTCAGTCTCTGATGGTCTGCACTTTCCCCAGTTGGTAAAAGTCATATGATAGGGGAGACCTAACTGGTGGGTGGGAATTGGCCAAGACTAATTCCAATAAAGAGATATTAGTCATTTAAACTACTGCTACCCTGACCAGGAAAAAGCAGTTACCAAAGATGAATAAATGAAAGCAGTAAATGCATTGTGCAGCACTAATTCAAATACACTTCTATGTTGAAAACAAGGTGGCCTTTCTTCAGCCTGAAAGCTTGATGTCCGTAGCTCCCGAGACCTTTTGTTGTGTCCCATGGGGTTCCAGTCTTGATACATACCCACAAATAATATCATATTTTTTTGTTAAGTACACTATATGGCCAAAAGTATGCAGACACCTGACCATCACACCCACATGTGCTTCTTCCCCAAACCGTTACCACAAAGTTGGAAGCACACAGTTGTACAGAGTGTCTCTGTGTGCTGCGGCGTTACAGTTTCCCTTCTCTGGAACTAAGAGGCCCAAACCTGTTCCAGCATGACAATGCGCCTGTGCACAAAGCAGCTCCATGAAGACATGGTGTTCAGGTTAAGGTTGGAGTGGAAGAACTCGAGTGTCCTGCACAGAGCCCTGACCTCAACCTAGGGTTAGGAACACCGACTGAACCCCAGACCTCCTCATTTGACATTAGTGGAAGCGTGGAAGTTATTATAAGAGCAAAGGGCGTATAAGTTTGAAATAGGTTGTTCCAACAAGCACATATGAGTGTGATAGTCAGGTGTCCACAGACTTTTGACCATGTATTGCATTCTGTAATAGCCAAAATAAAAACACATTTTTTCATTTTAGCTGCAGAAAAAGCTTAGATTTGTCCTAATTTGTAACATCATATGTTTACTTTTTACAGAAATGGGTTGGGCCAGTGTTTACTTTCAGCAGCTTTGACGTGCTGGAGAAGAGCGCTCCACTGCAGGTGCTGAGTGAGAAGCAGCAAGCTGCCGTGCCTCTGCAGAGGCCTCTTCTCCACGATCAAGGAAGTGGAGGCAGTAGTCTAGGAGACTGGAGTCTTCTCAGCTGGATGAACCCAGACTTTTCCAAACGTTACTTCCTTGGAGGCAGCACCCTCGGCCTTGCCCACTCTGGTGGCCACATCTCCATGGATACCGTGACCGTGTCTGGGCGGGAGGGCGCCATGTCAAATTTACAAGAGACTAATCGGATCGCAGTTGAGGTTCCTGAAGAGGCCGAGAATCCTGAGCCGGACAGCAGGGAGATTTCAGAAGGACAGCATTTCGATGATTGGCGGCTACAAGCCAACGACGCAGATAATGGTGAAGCGCTCTCACTGGATTCATTTAGTTCCAACGAACACTCAGATTATGGGTATCCTCAAATTGGCCTTGACTTGGACACTATTGACAGTGGATTCTTGGAATCAGACTGCTCGAGCCCGGTGAGCTCCGAATGCGAAGGAGGAGAACAAATGGATACTTCTATATTGGATGGCACTGTAGGGACCCATTCAAACTATGTCAAGCAGTGGGTGGCTTTCATGCCAGCCTCAGGAGAAAATAGCAACTCTTTGTAGGAAACTTCTGTTTCTGTGAACTGCTACACTGACAGCCTATCATGCAAAGGGTTTTGGAACTGTCTAAAAAAAATCCTCGTTGCATGTTTATTAGCCACATATGGCTACCATCACAATGACTGTTGCATAAATGTCTATCTACAGTGGCATATCTACCATGCATAAACAATTGATAATGAACATGTGTTTGACTTAATTCTGGGTATTTGCCTCTGAGTAAATCTTCAAAAAAAGACTGATGCTATCACTTTGTGCAGACTGCTGTTTTTTTGTCTTAAAAAGAAAAAAACAAGATGGTAATGGTAGAACAAGAGATGCTGAAGATTACTAGTCACAGCCCTGTGATAATGCCATAGTTCAGCACGTGTTATCAAGATTAAGGAAACTGAGCATGCGGCGATAAAGCAACATGGGCATTCTTCTGACGCGGACTAAATCTGATAGTCACTGACATGCAATTATATCAGATCACATATGTGCATGATCTCAGCTACTGAGTTTTTTTCCATATTTGTTTAACACTTGAGTAAACTATACAGTAAATGCAGCTAATGTCATAATATGGGTCAGTTTTGGCATTAGTGGCACCTAATTATGGGGTATGGGAGACTTTAAAAAGAGTTGATTTACTGTGTCTACAGTGATCAGACAGAACTGAAGCTCAGATGGACAGAGTTTTTTTTATTTATACGTATTAAGTTCAGCTCGTGAGCGATGATGTCTGTGAAGTGCACTGCGCACACACCTTTACGTCACCACGCAAGTGTCAGTCCTTTTTTTTCTTTTGCTTACCAGTGTAGTAGCACTTTTTTTCCTTAAACAAACTGACAAGAAAATAAATGTTAGTTTTCACCCATCACATTAGAAAACCTTGTTTAAACCCTTTCTTCAGGGTTTTAACATATGCCTTTTAAAAACTACCAGCAAATTCATACACATTTACAGTGCAATGGATGCGGAGTTGTTTTAAATTCGTTATTATTGTTGACGTCACTAAGAAAGAACATATAAACTCTATTTTATTCATGTATATGGCAGATCTTGACAACCTGATCTTGTTTATAAAGGGCCCTGTGCAAGAATAACTAAAAGAAAGGGGACACTAAAGGGAAATGTGGAGCTTATTACAAAAAAATAAAAAAGGACTACTGAATAAATAGGTTTATGCAAAACACACGTCAGTAGTATGTTGCTTATTCTCATGTCTTGTGAGATATTATTTTGTTGTTGTCTTTTCTTACGTGCTTATGACAAATAAGAGATTTCCTTCCTGAAATTGATTTCTTTGGCAAAAAAATCAATGCAGGCCAATTCCTTCAAATCCAGTCCAGTCTTTAATGTGCAATCGTGTGTGATAAACGCTATAGATGGCAGCTGTACAGCAATAAAACTGCATGACAGGTTGTCATGTCAGGGACAAGAAGTTCACTTTCCCACAATGGTTTTCTGAGAGTATGCAAATGATGTGTCATGTGTACCATGAGAAATGTGATGAGGGATCTGATGTTACAGCAGCATTCATTATGTCTCCAGTGTCAATTACTGTGTCATAAAAACAACACCTCCTTACTTTGGTTTTTATGAGTAAGAGGATGCTTAATGCCATGTAGGTACAAACCAAATGACTGAATACGCTTTGCTGAATAGTAAAGCACTGAACCATCAAGATACCTACTTCATTAACTGATCATAGATCATAGATAATTTTGAGGTTTAGACAGGAACTGTCAGTGTATATAAGCCATGTACAGTTAGCACATGCTGAGAGCTTATTCACCTGCAAATGCTTTACCTCACAAGGTAAATACCATGTTTTAGTTCTATCATGTTTTTTAGTGAACCTGCTGAGCTGAAATTTGTCCAAGTTACCTGACTAGCTTAGTGTTTTGTCATGTATTTATGTACATTATATGCAAAAGGAAAGCTTATTGTTACTCGCACAAAAGTTTCATGTCTTACTTAAGTTTGATCTTGTAATTTTGTCTTTTAACTCAAATGTTTAAAATGTTAAATTAAACGTGTGCCTGGAACAGTACAGAACTTGTAATTGTGTAGTTTATCTTTGTTTTTGAATAAACTCATTCAGTGATTTGGGGGAAAAAACTCTTAAGAATGGACAACTTATGAAATGTTTGCAGCTGCATTTGTGGAGCTTCACCCACATAAAACCGATCCTACTATTCATTACCAGGGTTTCACATATCATGCTATGAAGATATGTGTTTATATACAGTATTTGTTATATCACAGATTTATCTTGACTGAAGATTGGGGTCTTCCTCCCAGTCATGTGAGAATGCTGCTCCAACTCGGATTACTCTGTGCATTACTGAGCTTTTCACAACTATGTAAAGCCAAAGACACAGGTTTGTCATTCAACAGTTGTATTTTTTTTTTCATAACTAGTTGATGGGTGTTAAGGAAGTGGTTGTGGGGTTTCTCAAATAGCTGTATTTGGAATGTACATGAATAGAAATGCATAAGTTGGCTAAAAGTAAAAACAACCATTGCAAGTTCTTTGTTATGAAATATTTTACTGTGCAGCCCTGCGTTGGGCTCCTCAGGAGCAAAGAATAATCAGAAAAATCCTTTATATCATATAGTTTGTTATCCCCTTATCAAATATCAAACGCTGTTATTTTCATTTCATTTTTTCTTCATTTTTCAGCTTCAGATTTGCTCATCTGTAACAGCGATTACTGGTTGAACATCAGCTGTTTTTTAGATTCCAGAGCCATTCCCAACAGGACGGCAAACATTACATACCAGCTGGAATTTGACATGAAACTGAACAGTAAAAAGTATTGATTTACAAATATACTATATCCATAAACTATGTGATTATGTGTTTCTACACAAAAGTTAGCAGTGTTCAAAGATGTAACTTAAAATCATTCTTTTTTTTCCCCCCAAACAGATACTGTTCACTTTCAGTGATAAAGGGTGGCTACAGCTGTGTATTTACAGCAAAACTGCTTTATTACTCCTCATTCGCCGATTACCATGAGTTTAAAATAAGCCTGTGTGGTCTTAAACAGTGTGTACTGTTGAAGTCCAGTTACAAGCCAGCAGACCACAGTGAGTGGCCACTGAAATATACAAATTTTCATATTATACATGATCTGTAATATGGTAACCAATGCTGCGTTTTACTTACCCCAGAAGTAAGAACTCAAACCACACCAACAAAAAGTGTTAACAAACCACAGGGGCCTCCATATTCGTCTTCTGTTAGCAACATACTGCCGGCTAACTGAGACGAGTGATGTATATTTACCTCCTCAAAGCAGTGAACTGTAGAGTCCGTGTTATAGACATAACAAGTGAATATGTCTGTGTGTTGTTTGCTCTTGAGCTAATATATACAGTATAACTCATAAACCTTAATTACAATGCAGAACAAGAACTGATAAGGCAATGGGCTCATTGCAATTGTAAATATTTTTGTTTCTACAGCAGATTAACAGTCCAAATACTATTTTTCTTACACAGTCAAACCAATCACTCCGTATAATGTGTCGGTGCAGTATGAAAATGGGAACTACACCTTTGCATGGAACAGTGGATATGAGAATCATGAATATCGTGTGATCTTGCCCTTTCAGTACATTTTGCGATACCACCCAGTGGGACAATCGGCCGAGGTACGTCAGTGCAGCTTAAAAACAAACAAACAAACAAACAAAATCTATATTTTGCAATTTATCTGCAGATAAACGGCCTGGGAAAGCCCATAACATGTTGCTGTGGCTGATTTCTAAAAAAAAGGGGGGGGGATTTTGAACAACATTGGGTTGTTCTGTCTATAACATACATGTAATTTAACATTTCTTCTTTATTTATTCTCTCACTTTCAGTAACTGCTTTATCCTGCAAGGTCATGGTAGATCCAAAACACTAAGCGTGAGGCAGGAATACACCCCCCAGCACCAGGCACACACACTCCTTCACACCTAGGGGCAACTTATCTTACTGTTTTTGGGAGGTGGAAGGAAACTGCACCACTGTGCTGTCCAGCTCTACTTTATTTAATCATAAATATATTTCACCAATTTTCTTCATAATCTTCCCAAAGTGAATCTCAGACATTTTGTTGGATAGTTTCATGCTTTTAGTAGAAATGGACAAACAATCCAGGTGTTCATGTGTCTAAGTGAAATCTGTAAACGTAGTTTTAAATCTTAGTTTCCACTCATGGCTGAAACCAGCCTTCAAACTCTTATGAATGTGCTTGTGGTTGAGTTACGTCAGTGCAAACAAGAAGCATATTTTGATTCAGGAAATCATATCACTTTCAAAACTTCACATAATAGAAAATATCAGGACTTTACCGTGTGAAGGTGCACAAATGTTAAACCTCAAATGTGGGGTACCGATCTAAAAAAAGGCCAAATCAAGAGAAAAAATTTTGCCATGACCTTTCAGTTTGCCGTTTCCTTCAGAAAGGGGGATCCAAACTGCCGTCATTTTGTTTTAATGGCTTACCTTAATAGCTTAACATACTCTGTCTGACCATTTTTGTTATTTGCGATCATATATGAAACCTAGCACACTAAATAACTTTAGTTTTCCATAACTTCAGTTTCTAAAATTATCTCTTTCACCTGCTGTGCTTCTTCAGAAGGAACTGCATGCGAACGAAACAACGTACAGGATCTCAGAGGCTCAGTTTGAGCCAGGGACTGAATACATCGCGAGGGTTTATAACAAAATTATTCCAACCGGTTTATATAAAGGGACAACAAGTCATGGGAGCACTGAAATCAGATGGAAGACCCCACAAACAGGGGAATCTGTAGTCAGTGTAACAACTAGGGGTAAGAATAATTACGAAATCATTTTACTTAATACAAATAACCATTTGATGTGCTATTTGTGCTGATTATTGCTGTTGATTTTGTAGATTAATACAATTCAATGGAAGTGAACCACACTGTCCTTGATTATCCTTTTTTTAAATTTATTTTTAATTTTTTAATTTTTTAATAACTGTGCAGGAACAACTATAGAGGAAATTCTCATTCCGATTTGTTTGGCAGTGGGACTAATGTTTCTGTTGTTATTCCCTGTTGCAAGGTAACCCCTGCGTTTCACCTCTTACAGTCTCAGAAGCACTTTGCTTGCTCAGTTGATGAAGGGCTTTTGTCTGGAACGTCAGCAGCATAATGCATAAATTATCTGAAGACAGGTCAAGAGTTTTAGATAATGTTCACATCAAACAACAGAATGAGGAAAAATTTTTAGTGTGATTTTAGTGACTTTTACCATGGTTGCATTGTGCCTGACACCTTGTCCAGTTTGAGTATTTCAGAAACCGCTGATCTGCTGGGATTTTCACACACAACGGTCTCTAGTGTTTACACAGAATGGTATGAAAACAACATCCAGTAAGTGTCAGTTCTGTGGGCAGAAATGCCTTGTTCATGCTCAGGCCCACCGAAACTGGACATCTGAAGACTAGAGAAAGACCCAGCGTTGTTCTTCCAGTCTTCAGCGGTGGGTTGGTGCCTCCTGTAGCCTCAGATCCCTGTTCTCGGCAGACAGGAATAGAACCTGCTGTGGCCTTCTGCTGTTGTAGCTCGTCTGCCTTAAGGTTTTCTGCTCACCACAGTTGTGGTTATTTGAGTTTCTGTAGCTATCCTGTCAGCTGGAACCAGTCTGGTCATTCTCTTCTCCGGTCTCTCTCATCAATAAGGCATTTCCACCCACAGAACCATGGGTTTTTTTGTTTTTGCACCATTCTGTGTAAACTCCAGAGCACGTTGGAGATCATCAGTTTCTGAAACGCTCAAACAGCCCATCTGGCCACATGGTAATGTCTGTTTATAATAATATGACAGTCAAGTACAGATATTTATTAAGTACTACACTACTTATTTACGTATAGTGAGAAAGCTCTGAAATAGTATGCGTACCTGATTAAATAGCCCCAGAATGAATCTGAGTGTGAGCTACCTTATTATAAGAGAGATGTGTTACCATTTTTAATTACAGAATGAAGATTAAAAATATAAAATGGCTAAAGACTCCAAATCCAACCATTCCACCAGTGAACCAAACAGCTCAGGGCAATTTCCAGGTAAGATGCCTCTTTTCAAACAGACAAATGTAAGGATTCAGTATGTGCACCTGAATGACTTTTTATTTTGTTTTTCAGTTTTGGCTGTCCAAAGGTCTTGTGCAACAAATTTACAGTGAGGAAATTTCAACAATTGACATGATAACAGAGATCACAGCCAAAAAGCAGCTTCAACAACTTACCTCGGACATACATACCCAATATCACACCCCTTATGTGGGTCCTTTAATGGAGGTCTGGGCACCCTGTCTGAAGCCTGACTCACACATCACTGATAACAATCCTTGTAACGATCTCGATTTTCTGCCTGAAGACTGCAATGAAACCCTCTTTTGTTTGAGCATGGCCAAAGCAGTTGAAGGTCTTGTGTCTTTGGATGACCTGGAGCCCAGCTTTGAGATTTGCCAGCCCTCTGAAGCATTACCTATCACACCAAACCCTGAATGTTTTGTTCAGAATTACTGCACTTTAACTAACACAGCCATTGGCCTCATTCCTACATTTTGCAGAGTGCAGTGTGTTCCCAATCTGGATTTGGGGCTAAATGGTCATACTTCATCTGATGTATTAAACATACAGATAGAGGAGAATACACCAGAACTGGAGACAGTGACTCTTGACAATTTGCAGCTGTCTATGGAAGAATGACCATACAAAATGACTGAAATGCTAGTTTTTTTTTTAAATACTGCATTCTCTTATCCTTTACAGTCCATTTTCAGTGAATAGCATTTTCACAAGAGTTCAAGCCTATAACGTCTGTTGTATCATGGTTTTGCATTTGCCTTTCAGTAGGACTGACTTATTCCAAGAAATGTGCTGCCCTCTGCTGCCGGATATCACATTTTTGCTGCCAAACCCCAATGTTTTCAGCAGCGATTTATTTTATGGATATCATCCAATTGTTTTGGGTACTAGGCAAATGTGTAAAAATCTAGAACCCTTACAATTTCTGTACTTCATCTCTGTAAGCAAACCTCCAATTTTTATACATGGATCCCTACAAAGTGCTGCATATCAAAGACCCTTCCAAGTAGAACCCATTTGGGAAGCGTAACCATCCAAAGACGCCTTGGGGAAAACTTTCATATTTCTTTATTGATGCCATAAGAGCATTTTAGCCCTGAATGTTCCACTCACAGAATCCAGTCAAGTCAAACTGTAGAGCCAAACATTTTAGGAAATTTAATGTAATGTTTCTCAGTCTCACGAGTGTTTCTGCATCACACTTTGAGGACCATGGATTGAAAGCAGAAATGAAACTGTGGTTTGTACATATTTTTTTCAACTTTGCCATGACTGATCTGTGTGGTAATTTCTGTGTAACTTTTGCTCTATTATAATTTCATACATTTATATCATTGATGCTGTACAGCATCATGCACAGATTTGTTTACCCTTAGCACCAGATGAAGAAAAGATATATGGTGTTAGGTTTCAAGGATATTACATCATTATCACAAGTAAGAAAAATGGCTAAATATGTTATGATATTAATAGTGTAAAATGTATTCTATATACAATAAAAATATAACTTAAGATTTTTTTGTATTTTCCTTTCTGCATATATTGTTTTAAAAAATAAACAAATACAATAAATATACACACTCCTTAAAATTCCTTTATTTGTACATAAGTTGTAAAATAATAATCATAATCATAATCATCCATCCCTTATCTATACCATTATTGATACCGCTTTATCCGTCTGGGTCGCGGGGAAGCTGGAGCCAATCCCAGCAGACTTCGGGCGAGAGGCGGGGTACACCCTGGGCAGGTCTAATCATAATCATAATCATAATCATAATAATTCAAAAACCTTTCAGTTGCAAATGTTTATACTCAAATTTAAATATGATATTTGAAGAAATGATTTCGAGAAAATGAAGCTTTTAATTCTATTTTATCCACATATTATTTCTGTTTATTTGGTTCCATTAAATTTGACCATACTCCTATTTTTTGAGTCCATCCAATTAAACTATTCTATTCTATTCTATTCTATTGTGTTATATTCCATTTCTGTTTATTTGGTTCTAATTCTATTTAATTCTCCTCTGCTGTACTCTATTCTATTCTGGTATATCCTGTTTATGCTAAATTGGTATTCAGTTAGACTCGATTCTATTTCACACCATTCTAGTTCTGTTTATTCAGTTCAATTAAATTAAATTCAATTCTCTTCCATACTATTATGTTATATTTTATTTCTGTTTATTCTATTCTATTCTATTTCACATTCTATTTTATATTCACATTCTGTTATGTTATTTTTATCCTATTTCCATTTTTTTTTGTTCTATTCAATGAGACTATGTTCCTTTTGATTCCATTGTCTTCCTTTCTATTGTTGTTATTATTCTATTTTAGTTCATTCAATTCAATTGAATTCTATTATATCATATTATTTTCTGTTTTATTTTGTTCTTTTTGTATAGAATAGAATAGAATAGATCAGAATAGAATAGAATAGAATACCACCCATCTAGGCATTTAGCGTAATAAGCTAAAGGTTGTTGTTTATCCCCATGCATCTTTGTGAATACAACTAAGCCAGATTGAACAGCGTCGTTCAGTGGCGTCCTCCACCCTGCTATGATTTCTGCGTTCCACTAGATGTTGCTGTTTAATGAAACACAAGCGACCGTTTTCCCTACACAGACAGTGGGATGTCATACACTGTATGATGCTTTATTTGCCCGTCACCATTGTGTACGTATGGTGCCCTGCGTATTCCCCCAACACCAAGTGCTCCTGCGGTAGGTTCTGCATCCACTATGACTGTGACCAGGATAATATGGTTACTGAAAGTGAGTGAGAGAGAATAGAATAGACTAGAATAAAACAGAATAATGATTTCACCCTTGATACTGAAGCTCTGAGGTGTATGCCAAAAAAGCAAAACCCGTTGCTTCAAAACGCTGCATTAATGCTTGATTTGTTCTGCTACAATCACATGGCCAGTGATGTCCAAATATTTCTGCACTAAACCACATGACTGCTTTGGAAATGACCTCAAAGCACTGATCACCCCCGCACTGCACCGCGCTCCCTCCGATCCTCCAGCACTGCTCCACTGGTCCCACCATCTCTCAAGGTACAAGGAAGAGCTGCATCTAAACTAATCTCTGTTCTGGCACCGAGGTGGTGGAAGGAACTTCCCCATGATGTCCGAACAGCCGAGTCACTGGGTGTCTTCAAACGACGACTAAGACCTGCCTCTTTCAGAAGTACTTGGACTAGCACTTATTTATTCTTCACATTAAAAAAACCCAACAAAAAAACCTTTCTGTATTACATGCCAACAGGGTTTTTAGTGTGCTGGTGTTCTCAGCCCAGGTCCTAGTGAGCCAGTATCAGAATATATTTACTGATAGAGACTTCAAAGCACTTGTGTAAGTCGCTCTGGATAAGGGCGTCTGCCAAACGCCGTAAATGGAAATGGAAATGGAAAGATCCACTCGTTGTGATTCTGCCCCTTAAACCGCCCTCTCTTACCCCTCCCTCTCCAGGTGTGTATCAGAGCGTACGGTGGCCGCCAGGAGCCCATAGCGTACTTCCAAGTGCTTACATTCACACTCCTTGCTTTTTCTGTGCTAAATAATAAGTACGATCCTCCATTTTTCTAAAGTTGGTTCTCCAACTTGTTCTCCAGCTCCAGCAAACACTGATTCCTCTTCTTTCTTCTTCTTTGTCATCCTTCCGGTGCTTCCTTCCGGATTCATAGAGGTTTGTCCGTTCTGGGCTACTGTAGCGGCGCAACATGGCGGCTCCGTAGAGGTGGACCCGCTCCCTGTGGAGATACAAAGGGCTCATTCTAAGCTTACGAAAACACAACGATTCGTAGTTACAGGGAATCATACACTAATGAAAGCGTATTTATGAATTCCATAAGTACATTACAGAATATATATTCTGTTTCTGCTCATGGATACTTTCAAAATCCTACATAGTGGACCTTTAAATAGCGAGCATCAGTCTGCCATAACAGGTATAAAAGCACTCTAGGATTGGGGCAATTGGAACAGTTATGGGGCATGTCACCACGAAGTGCGTCCAGTGTTGCAAAAGTTCACGCCAAGATATCCGACATGAGAGCAGGTCAAAAAATGACCCACATAAAGTTTCTCTAATTTTGCCCTAAATACATTTCTTAATCTATAATGTATCCATCACCAAAATATTATACAGTAAAACTGGCTGGTTTTCTCCAAACTTGATTTTCTGTGAAGATGATAATACCTTCAACATTTTTGCTGATTTCTTGGGATTGGCTGTACCAAGTTTAACCCCTTATTATAAAGGTAATCAACTTGGAACATAAAATAAAACAACTTTGACCAACTGTACTAATTTGGTTGTGACTCGCAGGTATGCAAAGGGACATTGGTACAAAGATTTTTCCCTTTGTTTAATATTTTCACCACTGGCTTGTGTTATTAAATGGTTGATTTAATATCATGATACCATAAAACTGTGATTTTATTTAGACTGGTTTATCATGCTGATTTCTTGCTCCACTATTCAAAGCGGTATAGAATTAAAATGTCTAATGAGTGAAGACACCATTTCGATAAGTTCAGCCATCTTGGAATTGATGAAATTACATAACGACCTTACTTTAACTGTAGTGCAAAAATATCCTGGATTTATTCCATATGTGCTTCCAGTTTGGAGAGCAGATTTGAAAAGATGTGGTTGCTTTAGTGTAGCTAGAAGGGCAAACTGGATGAGAAAGGATACTTTAAATGTATTTATTTATTTATTTATTTACCCATACCAGCGTAGAAATGCTCTACCTGAAATTATGACCACACTCTTCTTATTAAACCATATAATTATTTCATGCTTCAGATATTATGTGTACTGTCTACTTATAGCAGCTAATTAGTGAGTACAACACCACTGTATGTGTTTTTTTTTTTTTTTTTTTCTGCACTTCCCTTTTTCCGTTTTTGAATTTCTGTGCTGTTTTCCTGCCTGCTGTCGCCGACCTAAGAATAGAAATTTTCATAGAAATATTCAAAACATTTCCTCCCACCAGTCTGGCTCTACTGCGCCGTATGCTTTCAAAAATAAATTCTGTAATTTTCCGTGTGAAGTTTCCCGAGCTGGCCTGTAATTTTCCTCCGCGTTCCAATGTCAGGAGTGAAAACGCAGGGCTAATTATTAAACCCTTTTTTTTTTTTGTTTTTTTTTCTTCAGGTCTCACTCTTAGCCGGAGCGATCGGGGGAAGACGAGAGAGAGAAAGCGGAAGGGAGAGGAAAAGGGGACGAGTGTGAAGCGAGCCCAAAGCTCCGGACTCCGCGAGGTACTCTCTCTATCTCTCTCTCTCTCTCTCTCTCTCTCTCTCTCTCTCTCTCTCTCTCTGTCTCTCACTCCTTATGAATGTTCATGTGTTATTATGCATTCAGAGCTATTCAGTGCACATCAAATAAATTGCTTTTAGCAGGCTTTCCTGGTTTTTACGAGCACGTGTGGGTGCAGGAGTATTGTCATACTGATAATGAATCCTCACGCCACCTCACCGACCCTCTGCGCTGAAAAAAAGTAGATGAGCAAATCCTGCTCATCAAAAATGGTGTTTAATTCAGGGTTTTGGTTAGTGTTAGTTTTTTTTTGCTCGTAATGCACTGATAATCTGAAGCAGTTTAAACACATAAATGTAAACGTTATTGATGTAACATTATAACATAATAGTCACTTTAATATGGGTAATCTGAAAAGGAAAGAAAAAATAAATCTTGGAAGCTGCACTAATGATATCCCAGTCAGATTTAACAGCTAATTTAGTTTGAATTTTAATTCTAGTCTTTTGTTCAACAAAACAAACCAAAACCGTGCAATATGAAAATAGTTACTTTTATCATTACATTTTAAATGTTCTTTTTCAGAATGCCATAATATTAACAAATATTAACATGCTCCAAAATGTTTGTTGAATTTTCTTTCGTTTTTATTGCAAATATATGTGAATTTTATTTTATTTTATTTTATTTTTTAAAATTGTAACTTGGCAGAGTAAGTGCAATTTTATTGTAGATTAGTAGTTCCGTCACTTTAGAGCTGCAGTTAGTTGGATTCAGAAGAGAGTGAAAATTTGAATGAATGCAAGTTCCAGGTCTCTCCCTTTCCTCTGCGCTCCAGCCCTGCCTCCAAAGCCCCTCCCTTTCCACTGCGCTCCAGCCCTGCCTCCAAAGCCCCTCCCTTTCC
>JAQMYM010000023.1:30712250-30723825 GCA_030014255.1 Parauchenoglanis ngamensis
ATATATATATATATATAATATAATGTAATATAATATATATTTATATATATAAACTTTAGATTATATTACTAGACCAGATAAACCAGTCTACAGTGTTTTGTATTGTGTATTACAAAATAAGGCTACAACTCTTTTCTCGTATCGTCAGTGTGGTGTAAATGGCTGATTAGGAAAGAAGAGGACACCAGAACAGCTCCTTTTAACTTCAAACAGCACCGAGGACGTTCCACGAACATGCAGTTTTACAGTAAAGAGAATCCTCCTCTACAGGCTACTGGCTGTGAATCATTTCCGTTTGTGGTTTGGGTATCCCTGCTGGGATGATTTTTGAAGCAACGATGACGAGGAATTCCTCCGAGCAGGAAGGATGTCCCGAAAACCTCCAAGTGACTGTTAGATAAAGACGAAGCTTAGAATCAGCCGCACACGGCGAGCTCCAAGGGGTGTGCGATCCTGAACGTGAGAAGATCCTATTAGAGGATGTGACATTCTGGAATCGCAGAGACAGCTAGTATAAATGGGCTCTCACCTCTCTTTTAAAAAAGATACAGTTACATTTTTCCGGTCCAATTCACCTTATTTGCTGTTGTTTGCTAACACATGACTTGAGTGCATGTATGTGTGTTTTGTTGCACATGCTTTGTAAGGAAAAACTCTTGTATGAAGTAGTTACTGGGGCTGATTTCTTTCTAGCCAAGACTATAGACTCACACAGCCGGACAGCTGGCTTTTTACACAGAATAAAACTAGCCTAGATTTAGCTTCCACTTTCTTTAAGCTCCCAACCCCGTCTCATCTCATCCAGGAGTGATCTAGAAGGTGCACGTGAAATACAAGTGCAGGTGGAATAAATGCAAAACTGTTCTTGTTCATTTTCTTGATCATCTTTGGAGAAGACACTAGAATAGACCAAGCACCCATTTTGCGATCGAAGAACAAATGGACAGTTTTGTGGGGGTTTTTTGGCATACAGAGAAGAGCTGGCTAACAAGGCGCGCCGCTTCTGTCTTTACCGTGCTTGCTACTCAGAAGAAGAAAAAAAACGCAGCATGATTATGGAGGGCGATAAGATTATATTGTTTAGAAGTAATTTGACCCTCCATGAGGCCTACCATCCATTAAACAGCCGCTAACAGGAGTGCTATTAGCGATGGCGTTCTACAGCACCGCACTGGGGTTTGTGCACACAAAGGTGAATGAGCGCTAACACCAGTAGCATCAGGGCCTGGAAATGGGAGACCGCTCTGTTCTCCCATGATAATTATATGGTGATTATAAGACTAATTAGCAATATGTTAAGTAATAACTGCTATTTTGATATACAGACAATGGCTTAGGTGATTCCTCGAAACACCTTACCATTTTGAAGCCTAAGTTTAATTATTAGGACGTTTTATGCAAAGACGCTTCTTTGACAGCTCAATTGAATCTCATCCAAAGAAGTGCAGCATAAAAGAACAGGTCTTTATTATCCAGGGTAGATAATAACGTGGTTTACACTCTCAATGGAAATCTTTGTTTTAAGGTCATTGCAAGTCTGTGATTACGATTTAATTGAAACCTGAAGTCAGTATCTGCACTAACCGGGCTTTGATTTTTTAAATTTCTTTTTTGTATAGGAGACGAAAGAGCTTGTGGCCATAAAGAAGTTTAAGGACAGTGAAGGTAATTACGCAGGACTACATGGTCCCGTTGCTTGTGAATGTGTAATATACATCCTTCAACTCACAATTATTTTGATGTTTGGTTAATCTACTGATTGTATTTTCTGATTGATTGGTTGGATTATTTATAAATCTAAAAATAGTTATTTAAAAATGCTTCTTTCCAGCATTTCAGTCAGCTAGTACTACTACAGATCTCTCTTAACTAGGGTTAATTACGTAAAAAACCCCTAACTGCAGTACTGCCATTTATCCGGCAATCTGTAATGCCATGAGAATATTAACATATTAGAAATGTTCTAAAGAGCCAGCGACATTTTGTTTTTCTAATATAGACACCCAAACGAGTGTGAGGTCATGGTTTTAGACTCAAGGCGAGTCATTTTCAGTATGGAGATTTGAATACAAAGCTTTTATGACTTGACACAATGTGTATATTGTATACGCTAACTGTCCACTTTAATAGGAACGCCTGTAAAACTGTTCATTTCTGCAATTATTCAACCATCCAATCATCTATCAGCAGCCCAATGCATAAAAGGTGTTCGTACAGGTACAGGTACAGGGCAAGAGCTTCAGGTTGTTGGTGCCAGATGGGCTGGTTTGAGTTTTTCAGGCACTGCTGATCTCCTCACGCACAACAGTCTAGAATTTACTCATAATGCTGCGAAAAACATCCAGTGAGTGACAGTTCTGCAGGCTGAAACACGTTGTTGATACGAGAGGTCAAAGGAGGATGGACCTGTCAGGAAGCCTATAGTAACTCAAGTAGCCACTCTTCAGAATCACAGTGAGCAGAAAAGCATCTCAGAATACACCAAAAGGCCAATAGACATTTTACCAATCTTCAACTGTCCAGTTTTGTCCATTGTCCACCCCTAGTGAACATCTTGACCTTTTTCTGCCTGATTGGATAGTTGCGTGAATGAGCAGGGGTTCTGGTGTTCCTAATAAAGTGGTCACCGAGTGCACATATCGTGCACGGTAAGAAAATGAAATGTTATAGGGTTGTCGATGACTAATCATTCATTTGAGACATATGCATATGTATTGACAGAGAATGAAGAGGTGAAGGAGACGACTCTGCGGGAGCTGAAGATGCTCCGCACGCTGAAGCAGGAGAACATCGTAGAGCTGAAGGAGGCGTTCCGGCGCAGAGGGAAACTCTACCTGGTGTTTGAATATGTGGAGAAGGTCAGGCTAAAGCTCGTGGGGTTTGAACATGTGTTTCAGGTCATCACATAACAGGTGATTAAGGATGTACTGAGAATGTACACGTAATACAAACCCACGTTTAGTCTTGTCAGGAGGCTAATACGTGGTTCCAGGGCATTTTGCTCTAGCAGTTGTTATTAGAGTTTTTAACTCTAAAGTATTAAACATCCAGCCACTGCCTTCAGCGTGTCGCTGCTTACGAGCGAGAGGGATGTGGTTTTTTTCTGTCTTATTTAAATCTGTAAAAACCATGGGCATGTTTTACCGGCTCTGGTGGGAGGAAAACAGTAACTCGGATAAGTCTGGCTGCTTCAGCGATGATATAATCTGTTCAGGAACGCATCTGCTTTCTGTCTTGACATCCATGTTCATTTTCACCTCTTGGAATGAATTGAAGTTTGCTTGTGCATTTTGGTAGACCTCATGACACTTTATAATACGAAACCCTACTAACACTTTAGGGCTCCTACGTTTTCAGTGCTTGGACCACATCCAAGCAGTATATTAAGATGGGAAAAAAGTCTTGTTTCCTGAAGACTTTCCCAAAAACTTGAAGGAACTGCTTTAGTGCTGACACTGGGGACTTCTTTCAAAGACGTTAAAACGTCCTCTCCTTACAGAAAGCTTCATGTCAAAGATTATAAGTTTTTCCTCTTTTAAAGAGCAACACATTTTTTAATCTGTTTATTATTAGTATTTGATTTTGTAAAACATCCGGAAAGCATACTAGCTTCTGAATTGAGCTGTTACTATAGAGACGATAACACAAACGAACGAGCGCGTTAACATGAACGGTGATTCGCCTTGCAGCTGGCACAGCTGTCAGCTGCTGTTATAGAAGATTAATCGATTAATCCACACCACCTCCTTCTGACCAATCAGAATCAAGAATTCAACAACGTGGCCTGTGTTTTTTTTTTTTTTTATACTAGATGTCTTAATGGCACGATCGATGATAACGATGGTAAACGTTTTGGGAAATCGCTCTTGTGTGGCGTGATTCTGTCAAGTGGGCGGAGCTTAAAGTGTTAAAAGTGACGATTCTGTCATTACAAAGAAACACTAAATACATAAACATTCCTCATCTTCCATCTCTGCTGGATTACATTGATATTTGAAGCTATAATAAGCCCATGAAAATGTGTTCCCTGTCTCCATGTGTTATGCAGTTCTCAGTAAATGTTACCCAGTTAATCATTTTGTTGTATAACACTGTAGAACATGCTGGAGCTGCTGGAGGAAATGCCCAATGGCGCGCCACCCGATAAAGTCCGCAACTACATTTATCAGCTGATTAAAGCGATACACTGGTGCCATAAGAACGAGATTGTTCACAGAGGTAATAGCAGCCTGAAGGCTTTATAAGATGATTCAGTTATTGTATATATTGTATGCGTTACTGTTTCCTTGTCTGATTCCTGGATTTACACTGGTTTCTTAAATCCTTACATTTGATGGGTAGTGTAATGTGTCTCTGTGTCGCTTCTCAGACATCAAGCCTGAAAATCTCCTCATCAGCTCCAATGACATCCTCAAGCTTTGCGATTTTGGTAAGTCGGCTTAAGATTAATCGATCTCAGTTCATCCATTAACGATTCCACACACCACTAGACCTGACAACGTACACCGTTACTCACTTTGTCACGTGTACCGCAGACATGACTAGTATTTAAATATGTTTAAGTGATATAATTTGCTGTCTAACCATAATGCCCCACCTGCTGGAAGACAAACACAATTGCCCGAAAAGTGAAAAGTCACGCTTTATATGATTAGGCAGCTCAGTGAGTGCCATGGAGAATGCACATGAGTCACAGCAGACTTCTTTTGAACACTTTTATTTTTATCCTGGCTAGATTAATCGAGTGTGAATATTCTACAGTCTCACTCACGTCACGCGTCCCTTTTTATCATAATAGTCTAATTATATGTTTATTCATACAGCGCCTTTTCAAACTTCCGTTTGCTTTACAATATGTACCGGTAACTGTACATTGAACAAAGGTACACAAAACAAAACATGATTAGTTTGTACTAAAGACTCCACTCTATTGAGAAAGCAGGAAACATTGATAGGGAAAACACCCTCTGCCTTCAACTGTATAAAATGACAAAAAGATTAACCAGTTGATATATGATCTAGAACAGGGTTTTCCCGCGAGGGGTTCATGACCTCCCGGGGATTCATTGTGGCATCGAAGGGGGTTCATGAGTCTGTTATGGAAATGTCAGTCACATGAAATTACATTTTAATAATGAACTACACGGCCAAAAGACCTGACGTGTATATAATTTTACAAGTAATTACGATGATTAATATTCCAGCATTTTATTGTGGCTCCCTAAGCAAAAAGTGAGAGAAAACATTGTATTTTACTTATAATTATACGTGATTCATTTGAATTAAATATGATATAAAAAAAAAAACTTCATAATTCAAGCATCAGAATTACAGGACTTTAAAAAAGCCAAGACATAATATTTTTCCTGAAATACTGGCTTTATTTTGTATTTAAATTGCCGAAACAAATGTAATACTTGCACTTTGGTCCTATTGATTTCATATTTTCCCCATAGATATTGCCCTGTATTTTGTATTCTTGGGTAGAAATGCATTAAATTGCATAATACTTGTTTTCATGTCAAGGACACAGTCCTGCAAATGAAAACAAACTCACAAATATTAGTTGTTAGTTGATGCTGTGTTAGTAGTGTCCACGTGTGGCCGTCTGGAGTACGTGGTGTCGGTGAAGCATGACGTAAACGGCGTGTGGTACAGAGAATTTCCCAAACGGCTGACGTTAAAGCTTGTATACTATGTATCAGCGGAGTAGATTTTGATGTTAGCATTTCAGTAAGACAACAGTGCAGTGAAAACGTCCTCGCTCTTTCACTCCATCTCTGTCTTCCTTCCGTCATTACCAACTCACCCAAAGCCTTTTTGTTTTGGTTCCCTCTCCCAGGCTTTGCCCGGAATCTTTCAGAAGGCAGCGACGCCAACTACACCGAGTACGTGGCCACCAGGTGGTACCGCTCTCCTGAGCTTCTTCTCGGGTGAGTGTTGTGCAATGTTTTGTGGCTCTTTGTGGACGTGTGAGCTTCTTTTTAAGAGGAACAGCAGGAGTACAATTATATTCATACAAGACATGCAATGGGAAACAAATAATATTGTTCATGGATAGACTTTGGTTTTATGTGGAATAAAACCCACGGATCATTCTGGAAGTTTAGATGTTTCTGGTGATTGTTGTTGAGATTAATATTTTTGTGTGTGCCACCAGAGGAGATGGAGAGAGGGAATGCCGCAAACATTTTTTTTTCTTCCAAAAGTCTCGCCTTTTAAATTCCGCCTACTCGAATGTTCTCACCCTCCCTCTCTTCACATCTCAGAGCAGAGCTGTGTCTTTCAGTCTGCTGTCTCAAGTCATCTCTCTCTCTCTCTCTCTCTCGTCCTTCGTCCCTCCCCCGTTCTTTGGCTCTTTCATCTGGTTGCCACTTCCTTTGATAGAAACAATTTTTTCATTTTCGACCGTAGTGCAGTAGTCCTGTTTTTGATAAATCGGTAAATCAATAAAAGTGACTGTTGCGGTCTTCACCACTTCACGTTCATATGGAATCACTTCTGCTGCTCTTGTTTTCTGATACTGACAAACTAATTTGTCTTAAATATGCCCATGAAGGATAATTTGACAATTAAATGTCTGCTAATTGCAGTCGTCCGGCTCTAACACACCTGGTTCAGCTCATTAAGCACTTGATAATTAGGTGATTATTTATTCAGGCAGTTGTTTAAGAGCTCATAAATCACAGAATGCAGAGCGTACAGTCCCCAGGACTGAAACTGAGAAGGAATGACGTAGAGATTCATGCTAATTAAGTGATCTCGGGGGTGGAAGGCCCGGCTTCATATGAAGATTTCTCTATAATACAAAATATTCTAGAGTCGTAGACTTTTTGACTAAAGCATGATAGCAAGTAGTAAGGAAATTGGATTGTTTTCAAGAAATTGAAGATTATTAAGCCTATTTCTAGATATTTTACTCATTTCAAGCTTGTCTTCTTAGCAGATCATTTTGCTTATTTCGAGCATTTATTTCTAGGAAGATGCAATATGATCTATTAATAAAATTAAACTGTTTATGCTAGGTCTTATATTACTGCTCTTATATTAGATATATGATCTCATAATGAGAAATATTGCTAAGACATTATCAAAGGCAGGAAACAATTTGACTGTTACGTCATGTCCTCCGTACAAGTCAACTTAGTGCATTAATATAAGCGCTGTAGTATAACGATAGTCTACATTTGTATTTGTCTTTGTAATAATAGTGAGTTTTGCTGTGTCGCTCAGAGCTCCCTATGGAAAGGCCGTGGATATGTGGTCGGTGGGATGTATTCTGGGCGAGCTGAGTGATGGACAGCCTTTATTTCCAGGAGAAAGTGAGATCGATCAGCTCTTCACCATCCAGAAAGTGCTGGGGCCACTGCCGCCCGAGCAGATGAAGCTGTTCTACAGCAACCCCCGCTTTGCTGGTCTCCGGGTAAGAACCAGGGTTCTCGTCTCTTCTTTTCTCTTCTCTTCTCGCTGCTGAGATACTTTTCCTGAAAAAAAGAATGAACTGTGTGCACCAGCTGTGAATAAAAGACAAGAAATTGGCTTCTGCTTTCACCTCAGAATCACTTTAATCACTGTCACCAGCTGTCCGTTTCTATCTCCAGCTTTTTCATGAATGAGAAAATTAATTAAAAAGGAAGGTTTAAACATAAAGCATCATGCTTTTCCCTTTCTCTCTCTCTCTCTCTCTCTCTCTCGCTCTCTCTCTCTCTCTCTCTCTCTCTCTCTCTCTTTTTATTTTCTCCTCCCCATGTTTCTGTCTCTAATGTGACAGTTCCCTACAGTCAGTCATCCTCAGACACTGGAGAGGAGATACTTAGGCATCATTAATGGACTCATGTTGGACCTTATGAAGGTAAGACTTATTTTATTTAGGGAGATTGTTTCAGTAGATTGATTTTGAGAAGTTCTTTACTATGCAAGCAAGTATTTTCATTGGCATATATCCCCTGATGGGCCAGCAGGGGGCGGGCTACACATATTCAATGGGACACAACATAGTCTCTCATTACTGTGAATGACGTATACGGCCCTTCTGAATGCATGCATTACTTTTTAGGGTTAATCCAGAAATTAACACACCACCAGCAATCTTTCTGTGAAATGGCATATAAAAGGTTTGTAGGTTGCGATCACACCTGTACGCTAATTACACCGCTTCCGCCCACGCCATTATAAATAGGTTTTCGTAATTATCCGCTTAAAGCTTGTATTTTTCTATCTTTTAGCCAGCTCATTTTGGTTTTGCTTTGCTGTTCTAAATCTGCTTCTGACTCTTTACGGCCCGTTCAGAACCTGCTGCTGTTGAACCCATCGGAGCGCTTTCTGACAGAGCAGTGTTTGAACCACCTCGTGTTCCAGGCGCTGCGAGTTCTGGAGCGCCCCGCCCCCCCCTCTCCCGCCCCCCCTCGCTCCTCCAAGAGGAAACCATACCACGGGGACAACACCATCCCCATCCGGTCAGCTAGCTCCACCATGTGACACACATTACCATGCATTTCTTATGTACATATCGACACTCAGGTGAGATTATCCACTGAAGGTAAGCCGAACACACAGCTCCTGCGTCATAGGTGTAAAGACTATTACTTTATCAAAGAAAATTCTGGAAAGAAATATACAATTTGCTAGTTGTCATTAGTTGACCTGATCAGCCGACTGTCAAGTAGGCTAACAAAGAGAGCTAACCGAAAACCTTAGATGTAATACAGAACCTTAATCTAATACAAATTGTTAGTGAAAGATTGCTGTATATGACAAATGATGGTGCTGAAGGATCTCCAGTGTAATGTCTGAGTTTTGTATAGAAAATACTCGATAAGATCATGATAAGAAATTAAACAGTTTCTGAAAGTCAGGGAATTATGCAGATGTGAATATGTATGATATGCGAATATTCACACATGCATACTAATCTAATTTATCAAGTCTGTCCTTTTCTCCCCACCAGCTTGATATTTTCTAACTCTCGTCCTCCAATTCTCTTTCTGCAGCAGTAAGAACTCTAGTCATCGTCGCTCCAACAGCAAAGACTGCTCATCCCTACCACGCCATGAAGACCTGCGCCGGAGCACAGAAGGCTTCCTGAATGGTGGTGGTGGGCCCATGGCAGCCAGCTTGAGCCCTACACTACATCCCAAGAGCTACCAGAGCCAGACGCTGAGCCGCTCAATCTCCTGCAGCAAAGAGCTGGCCAACAACAATCTGCCCCATCTCTTGAGCCCCAAGGATGTCAAAGGCAAAACCGAGTTTGACTTCACTCTGGGACCCAAAACCACTGGTGGGGTGGATGTTTCCACTGGCAAGTACCTCAAATCATCTAAACAAAATCACCAGCCGTCATCGTCTTTTCTGGAGGGCAAAACAAGCACTCTGCAGTCTAGCGACAAGCACGGGCGCCATGGCTACATGGAGAGCTCGCATGGCTCTATGCCCTCATCATCATCCTCCAAGAGCAACTCCTCTTTCCTTGGCCTGTCCAAAAGCCATGGCACACTGAGTGACGCCAAGTCTGTTGGAAACCTGGCCGAACCCCGCCTACACCTTGAGGAAAGTGTGCCCAGTTCTATCTCTGGTTCCCGCTTCTTCCCGACTAGCTGTTTGGATTTGAACGCTGCCCCCGCCAGCCCCCGGACAGAGCGGCACTCTGGCTCAGATCGCCAGGGCCATAGCCCAGCAGGCCGCACCAACCCCCGCATGGAGGGTGGCACCTTGGACTCGCACCACTCCTCAGGCCGCAAAAAAACACCCGAGGAAGCCAAAGTGCCGGATGCCCTGGATCCATCCATGGCTGCTGGAGCCACAGGTGTGCACAGTCACTCACTTTCTGCCCCCCACGAGTCCTTCCCCTACGGCCTGGGCTACACCAGCCCCTTCTCGTCTCAGCAGCGCCCCCACAGGCACTCTATGTATGTGCGACGTGAGCGCCACAGGACCCATGGCCAGGAGGCAGGGCTGGCAGTGAACCAGGGTGTGCCAACGCGTGCCAGCAGCCTACAGCTACTATCCCCTCAGCTGCCTCATCGCACGTTACCACGCCACCCAACCAGCTCCTCCAGAGAGGAGCTCAGCCAGGACCTCAGCAGGGTCAGACTCTATGTTTGTCTTTCTGTCTGTCTTCCTACACAGTATGGACCAATGGTCTGCTACCAGTAATTGTACAGATAATAACCTGTTCAGGTTTCACAAGAAAAATGGCGTACAACCTAATCTTACAGTCTCTTTGTAGTTGTGTGATTAATATAAACAAAAAACATCCCTCATACTGAATCTGGCAAATGTCTATGAATCTAGATGCATACATGGATTTGTTTCTTGCTAAGAGTTAGAGTGTCACTTAGTCACAGTCCTACTCGTATCTCTGCTATAGATGACTAACCACAGTGTCATTTTCCTATTCAAACTAAGGATAACAAGCCGAGGCAGTACTTTGCCCTCTAATTGAAAATGATATCACACCGTTAACGCAGAAAATCCTTACAAATACTCATGTCAGATTCTGCGAGTAGCATAGTTAACACACAGCGAGGTTTACTATACATGAGATCTCGGACCCCAAATAAGGACCATGTTCAAATCATTGGGCTGTGTTTGATTTTCGAATTCCGCCAGAACTCTGCAAGAATTATATTTCAGAACTTTTTGATAAAAAAATAATAATAATAATAATATAGACTGCCAGTAAATCATTATGCACCATCCTATGCTCCGATGATGATGATGATAAAGACCAATTCAAATGCTTTTCAGAAATGTTCTCTTAACTCGTGCGAGAGGCACATCACACACGGCAATTACAAAAGCATTAGAGCCGCATAAAGCTCAAGGCAGTACATCATGCTGTATTAATGGGCTTTTCCATTTTGTTACCATAAATGAAGAGTTTAAAAAAAGAAGAAAAAAAAAGAAAAACGAAAGCTACAATTAAGAACCCGGTGTAACCTGGCCTGGTGCTGGCTTTAATTCTGTTAAGAAATCCCGAAAACTGCTTGTGATGCTGAGAAACTAGTGCATGCTTTCATAATTACTAGATTGTAAAATGTTGCCGGCGGTCCTGCTGTGTCTTTAATGATGTTTCTGCTTGTTCAGAATGCAGCAGCATGCGCCCTCCCAGATAAAGAAAGTTAGAGCACATTATCCCAAGATGTAGTGGCAAGCTATTAAGGTTTGCATTGACCACAGGCCTACTGTTAGTCCCAGTTGCAGCTCAGCCAGTGGATTTGTTACATGGCCACTAAACTGAGGAGTAGTGTTACAGAGGACGTTAGAAACGCCAGCTCAGCTCTGTTTTTTAATCCAAATTAATATCTTGGCCTGTTCCTGGTCTTGGGATTGACTTTGTGAATTGGCTTTTCATGAGTCAGTCATTCTCTTAATTTATTGCATTATGTGCATTATTAATTTAATGCGCTTTATCAGCATACAGTTAATTCACACGTTAACACCTCAATGGGCATGACACAGTGCTAATAGTCAAGTCAAGTCAAGTCAAGTGGCTTTTTTTGTCATTTCAACCATATACATGTAATACAGTGTACAGTGAAACGAGACAGCGTTTCTCCAGGACCAAGTGCTACAT
>JAQMYM010000023.1:30724944-30747730 GCA_030014255.1 Parauchenoglanis ngamensis
GATCAGTTATTTTAAGTATTTCTTTATGTCCAGTAATATTTCTCGTGGGTAGACATGAACACCGTTTATTTGGTGTCTATGTGCCGTCGGAGTCACGCTAAGAAAAACAAAATAAAACAAAATAAAACAGAAAAGCACTATTTTCGGATCCGGAGTGGCCGCTGCGAGCTGCGAGTCTCTTCATTATGTGAGTCTCTTCATCACATAAGTTTAGTGGATTTTTGCCCCTGCTATATATTTCTCATTTTTTACGCTTTCTCATGCCCTCTGTCCCATTAACTGTTTCCACTTTCTGATTTAACACCCGTCTAATGTTAGGGTTCCTGGGTGAGTTGATCAGGAATTATGCTGCACTGATAACATATCATTGAGTCTC
The DNA here is from genome assembly GCA_030014255.1 of Parauchenoglanis ngamensis. Classification (NCBI taxonomy): domain Eukaryota; kingdom Metazoa; phylum Chordata; class Actinopteri; order Siluriformes; family Auchenoglanididae; genus Parauchenoglanis; species Parauchenoglanis ngamensis. The sequence goes on from JAQMYM010000023.1 coordinate 30,725,321, forward strand.
AAAGGCAGAACGTTTTGGGGACGTTATTGTAAAATAAAATCTATAAATGTACATTTGACACATCTTTTCACTCGTGAACAAAAATATACTGTACGTATTCCTAAGCATAAACAAAGATATGTTTGAAAAATGAATTAATTCAAAAAGAAGAATTTGGATACCGCTCATACATTTCAGTCGTTGGCAGTTACAGCTTTGAGGCATCTAGGGTAAGAAGTGCTTAGCATTTTGGTTCAATTTTGGCCCATTCCTCTTGTAAAATCATCTTCAATTCTTTCCAGATTCCAAAGTCAGGAAATCAGATAAACCATGGAAGTCCTTCTAGAGTTATTTTGTCTGTATGTTTGGGGTCAGTGTCTTGTTGAAACATCTATGAATCTTCTCACCAGATTCAGTTTCTTCACCGATGAGATTTATGTCCCCATGTATAGTTCAATTCATGTTTCCTTTTATGATGTGAAATGCCTCAGTCCCATTTACGGAGACACAGCCTCATACCATCATGCTCCCATCTCCATCTCCTTTGATAAGCATGTTTTGCTACCTGTCAGTGTATTAATCATCAGCTAGCTCCTGTGCTGGGATGAGTAAAGTAAAAATGCTTTACTATTTCCCCAACCGGTTTCTTATAGAAAATGAAATTCAAGACAACCAAGGGGCATTACTTGGAGTTCAATGAAACAATTTAAAGCAACATTTCACCACTGTTCTGTAATTGACCCATCCCAAGCCCTGGCATGGTTCATTTGATGGTACCACATTGGAGGCAAAACTCTCATAGGAGAGTCCAAGATGCGAGTGCATCAGAGAGCCCTTCATGGTGGTCACATAAAGGACATTAGTACATTGTAAGTTAGATTATAAGATAGAGTGTGCCATGCAGAAGTTGCCCATCCTCTATCTGGACACGTTCACTCTACCAATTGCCATTTACTGTGAGCTCTCGGTTGTGGATCCATTGGCTAAAGTGCCTACATTTTAAGGTGCTGGTGTATTGTTTTTTCCCATTTTGCGCTATTGTTTTTGGTTTTGTTCCTTTACTGGTTTTGGGATTTCCTTAGTTCTCATGGTGAAGCTTAAGCAGTAGCATTCTCCAGAAGCATTATCTATCTCTGGTTCTCTTCTAAGTCATGAATTGATGATGCAGCATTCCAAGAAAATCTCTGAGTAGCTAATTGTACAGCCTCTGCTTCTATGAAATGGGTGACTATGATGGCTTTGAATGCCTTTGGCTTTACTTCCTGCATGATTGTGGTATTGCTGTAAGTACCCTTAAGGCAGACAATAAACATTTTGACATTTTTAGTCATTGTTTCTAGTAGATAGAAGCAAAAAAAAAGCAAAGACTGTCACTGCCTTGTTAACTACACACTGAGCAGAATGAGTACATTTCTGATTCTTGTGTGTTTGTGTTAACAGAACGAACAGTCTCCAAAAGAGAAGCCTCACTCTCACGGCCCAATTAAGGACTCAACAAGGGACAACACTTCTTCCTTCCACTCTCAGCGTGCCAAAAATGAGGTCTGAGTCTAAGCTGCATTCCCCCAAACCCATCTTACACAGCGTGAACAGACCAGATCTAGACTAGATGGTTATTTTTACCTAGATTTGTAGTGATTTAGCTGTTTGGATAGCCAGAGGGAATTCATTCCACCAGCTCAGTGCCAAGACAGTGAAGAGTCTTCCTTGTACTTGGTGTCCAAGTCATGGTGGGTCCTGTTGAGCCATGTTAGAAGCTCAGAGGCAGCATGATGCAGAGCGAGGTGTGATAAGTGGATTAAGGTAAGTTCGCAGGTCCGTTTTTGGCTTTGTGGGCAAGCATCAGTGTTTTAAGTCTGATACATGAAGTTATAGGACGTATAGCAATAGGGTCGAGGCACGAACTTGGGAGAACCTGCGTGACCTAGTCATTTTGGAGATGTGTCGTGAGAAGGACAGTTGGTTCCCTAGGACTACCCCACAGTTGTTTGTAGCAACACATGGAGAGATCTGAGAGATGTCCAGAGAGATCACAAGATCTTGACATGGGAATGCAGCTCTTGGGTTGAACTGGGATACCAGTTCATTCTTGCTGGGATTTAGTTTCAGCTGATGGGCTGCCATCCATGACGAGATGTCTCCCTGCAGAGTGTCTGAGAGAGGAAAGGAGAGGATGAGTTGACTGTTGTCAGTATTTCAGTGGTATGAAAGCCCATGTGAGGATATGACCACACTGAGAGAGCAAGTATAAAGGGAGAATAGATGAGGACCCAGCACTGGGTTTTGTGGGACACCAGTGGAGAGTCTTCATGGAGCAGATGGATCCCCTACATGTACCCTGATATATGACTGTCCCTCTAGGTTTATCCAGGTTTTGCTTTGACCACCAGAGAATACAATTATTTTCTTACAGTCTTGGATGTCTATGTCTTTTGACTGTCTTCTCCTGAAGTAAACATTACAGAGTCTGGTGCCATGTGTGACCCGGACCCTACTTGGTATTTGACTAGGAGCACTATATAGCATACTTAAAATGGATTCTATTGATGCTAAGCATGTTGCCATTAGTCCACTGCCATAGGTACAAAACCACACTCAATTGGTTACATAGGCTATGCAGTGTCTTCAGGTGGCACAGCACATTATGTACCCCAGCATATTCAGCATGTACTCTGTTTGGACATGGTCTAAATGTACTGCAATGCAGGATTTTGCAAAAGCACTCTCTGGTAACAAATAGTCTAGATGAGGGCCCAGTGCCAGTTTACATACGACAGTTGAATGACTGTTATGAAATATTAAAAATCTGGCAGCCATAAGTAAAGGTCAAAATATTAACTTTTAGACCTACCTTGTGTAGTGTAGCTCAATCCAACATTTTCTTTAGCTTTGATACATGCGAACACCAGTAATCTGGTGAGCATCAAACAACTTGTGGTCGACCAGAAATCAAGAATTTCAGTCCAACCAGTTGCTGGTGGAAACACAGTTTTACAATGTTCTGCACCAAAATGACATGAAAGGGACAACTATGGACTAGCCTTATATTTTTTTTGCTTGTTTTTTTGTTCAGATTCCAAATGCTATGAAATCCTTGTGGCTGCTTATGGTTGAGCCACTTGCCTTTGTCATGACTAACTTTCAGCCAAAAGCTAACCATATCTGGCCTGGAATCATCTACTATTTCAAATGATTCCAAGCAGAGCACTACATGGGGAATAAGATGTCTCATATCAGACATAGCAAATACTAGCAAAGCTAGTGTGTAGGAAGCATTCGAAGAGGTAGTGTTGAGCAAAACATTCATTACTCTGCATTCTGCTGCAGGTTGGGATGTACCACGATCCACATATGGAAGACGGAACCTCATCCAAGGAGAACCGGATCATCTATAGTGACTCTATGCCTCGCAGAGTGGGCAGCTTTTACAGAGGTACTCACCAACCTGGAATGAAAATAAAAGTCTAAGTCCTTCACTATGCTAATCACATGATGGTAAATTGGGGTTTGAAAAATATCTGGTAGCTGAGGAATGATGCTAGATCAGAACTTTTTTATCCAATTAGTATTTCTTGAACATAAGCAGAGAAATGTAGATTTATTTTTTATATCTAATAGTGCACAGCTGAACCTACCACTTACTATGTATTGTGTGTGTGTGTGTGTGTGTGTGTGTGTGTGTGTGTGTGTGTGTGTGTGTACACACCCTAGTTCCTTCTCCACGACCAGACAATTCCTTCCATGACAGTGCGGCTCAGAGCAGAGTTCCACCAGTATCGGCAGACAGCGCTGCCATGGCTAACCACTCTAAACGCCAGACGAACTATGACCCCTGGTGAGTCCTCACAGTTAGCATGACTGTATCAGCAGTTATTAGTATCACAGCTCAGTGTAGAGTAAATATCTTTTCACGCCACTGAAATTATTGCACAATTTTATGTCATTTTCACACTTGAGGGTTTTTTTTACATAATCAATTGTAGATGAGGGGGACATTATAAAATTATGGGCATTTTGCAAAATAGTAATGTTTAAAATCTTGCCTTAAAATGTCTTGATTCTGATTTGTAGGAATAACTCCGAGGCGATGATAATGAACCCACCGGAGATTCCCAAACAGAAGGAAAAACAGGGTTTCTTTAGAGCAATAAAGAAGAAAAAGAAGAAGTCACAACCAGTGAGCCTCACATTTTCCTTTAACACTCGAATGGATTTGTTCTGATCCGTTAAACTATTTAAATTATGCGGTTTTATTGTGTAATTTAAATGGGAATCGTAGCAGAAAATAATACGTGTATACATAAAAGAATATGTTATCGTGGGTGGACAAATGATAAATCAGTAGGTAGCCCACAAAATAAGTAAAAGCTTTGGTTAAATCTCACTCGCGAAAAACTGATATTTTAATTGATATTCAAACTGATAAAAACTGAAAAGTCACCATGTCATTGGCATACATTTGAGATGTATTGCTCTCTCCTTGTATCACAAGTATAAGATATTATAGAACCAGGCCAGAGTCTTTAATTTTCTCTCAATATGCCTAACCATGTGGTGAGTTTGTGTTGTGCTACAGGACAGCTACATGATGGCTTTGTGCTGCACTTTATTTTACATGGTTTCTGATTCTAAAATAATCTGTCATCCATACACACTAATTAGTCTGACTAGGAAATATTGTTGTACCACCAAGCCTGTTCTTCGGCTGATGAGTGTAATGCAGCAGGCAGCAGGCTTTGGAAGCTCACTCTATAGTTACGTCATTGAGGTGCGTCACACCACAAAGCATGTTAGTGTAGTTTACATACCAATAAAAACGTTTGATTTGCAATAGAAAGTAGGGTTTATTTTCTTTCCTCCAGTTGTTGGCACTATAAGTAAAAAGCTAATAACCCAGACACAAGATCTGCTTGTCTAGTACAGCCACCTACTGATTTGTCCAGCCCTGTGTTATCCAAGAAAAATCATGATACCGATAATAAATTAAAAAACTTAGTGGGAACGGATTGGCCTGACACCTAATGCTAACTTTTCCCTACTTTCAGTATTATTACAGAAATTTGGGAAACTTCCTATAATGGCTGCAAGGAGGATTGCTTTAAGTGTCTTTGTGTGTGCTATCTCTATGGGTTGCTTGGTATGTGTTTGTCTCTTAGTCATTTTACATAGCTACAAGTGTGTGTGTTTGTGTGTAAGAAATACATGCTAAATGATTAGTCCACATTTCCAAACATCCTAACTTTCTAAATTATTCTTCCCTTCTTAACTCCTTTTGCTGTTTTCCTATTCTAATTTGTACAAAATGAATTAAATCAGTGGTAAACAGCTTGATGACACATATACATGTGCAATAATATGGAGTCCTGCTAGTTAGATAGCCTGCTACAAGCTACACCAATCTCTGTCTTATTCTACATCATTTATTAGGTGAAAGTTAATACTAGCCTTATTAGAAAGCTCCATTATATGATGCTAATTCTGGCCTGTGATATTCTGTTAGTCTTACTAGAAAACTACAATATGTAATGCTAATACACTCTGTGATATTTTATTAACCTGAATAGAATGCTATATATAAAGCTAATGCTAGCCTATGATATCCTATGTCTATTAGCCTTAATAGAAGGCCACATTATATAAAGCTAATGCTAGCCTGTTATTTACAATTAGCCTTATTAGCAAACTACATTGTGCAATGCTAATACGATCATTGATCTTCTGTTAGCCTTACGAGAATGCTATATTTAAAAAATAATGCTAACATAAGAAATTCTTTGTCTATTCTAATCAGTTAATTTTCCCCAGGTAAAACTAATTTAGCTTAAACCCAGATGTAGTCCTATCATTAATCAAATCCTTCCAAACAACCCCCCCCCAGATTGTCATAAGCAGACCCAAGCAGTGTGTCTGTGACAGAAATCTGCCTCTCGTCCAAAAAATGTGCTCCGTGTGCAAACTCTAAGCCATGGGTCCATATGCTCATCTCATCTGCTGCTTTCAACAACAAAAAACATGACTGTCTCTTCCTGCAATGAGCCGCTGGCCTTTTTCTGCGTCTTATATTCCAGACGGAGGGCTGCGAGGGAAGGAACCCAAGCATCAAGAAAAGCCTTTTCCCTCTCTTTAACTCAAAGAATAGCTTAAAGCATAACTCCTCTGTGCTTCCTGTCCTTGCTCAGCCCATGGTACAGCACTCATGCAACCGTCCCACTCCACATTGTGCATTGTTGACATCACACCATAGTCTCCACTGCATGTGTCTATAAATGTAGCCATCACTTCATTTTGTTTTTAGCTACTCGGTAGTATTCGTTCAATGTGACACAACAAGCACTGGGCCCAGATTCATGTAAACTTTAAACAAGCAGATCTCAGAGCACCTGCTAAGATATTTAGACAAGCTTCAGAATCCTTAGGGTTTGGAAATCACATGGTTCTGAATACATTCGGTTCTGAATATCGGTGGCTCTGAATTCAAGTTCTGGTAAAACCCGTACTAAGCATGCATTCTGAGTTTATGGATCTGGTCCCAACTATTTCAACATGTACAACATCATTAACATTCCTGCTAGTGTAGCCTCATAAGCATGTCTTCAGATGCATGGAACTTCAACAGTGCCTGCTTACACTGGATGCACAGGATTCTCCAGAAGCAGGAGAGTGCAGGAGAATGGAACACGATGTGGTTTACCCCCCCAAAAAACACAAATCTTTACACTTAGTTAGGAGAGACAGGGGCTGGGTCTGTCCTAATAGTCCAGCTAGTTAAACATTGTGCAAATTAATGTACACTCACTGGCCACTTTAATAGGAGCACCTGTACTCCTGCTCATTTGTGCAGTTATCCAGTCAGCCAATCATGTGGCAGCAGAAACTATTTATCTCCTGAGATTTTCACACGTGACAGTCTCTAGAGTTTCCACAGAACGGTGCGAAAAACATGGATCACTGAGATCACACTTTTTCTTTATTCTGATGTTTGATGTGAAACTTAACTGAAGTTCTTGACCTGTATTTGCATTATTTGTGCACAGCACTGCTGCCACGTGATTGGTTGATTAGATAACTGTATGAACATGCAGTTGTACGGGTGTTCCCAATAAATTGGACAGTGAATGTTAGTGTATTATTATTTCATATAGGCAGATTGCAAACAGAATTGATGGACACTCCCAGCCTGCTGGTCTCGTGCACGTTATTTGTGTTTTTCGGTTTCCCCGTCCTCGATTTTCTTGATTGGCACTGTGGTTTTGGTGCTTTTTGCACAATGTTTTTTTTCTCTGCATGGTTGCCAGGTTGCGGTTGAAGGCCAGCAGGACCAGCTGGTGCTCCAGAGACCAGTCAAATCCTCATCCCACCACAGCAGCCGTCACCGGAACCGGGATAGAGAACGAGACAGAGACAGGGACCGGGACAGAGATAGGAACAGAGAGCGAGGGCGTGATCGCGAACGAGAGAGAGACAATACCTGGCCTATAGAGAAACATACAAATGTGCAACCTCAGGCAAGAAACTGTTTGTTTGTTTTTTTTCTTGAACCACAGATTCAAATAGAATCATGATGGTGTTAAGTATTTGATAGCATATCCTTATAGATCTGAACCTCTGCGATGAAACTCTGAATCTTTAGGAATTCTTATGTCATTGTTCTGGATCCTTACAGAAATTCTGAATTCTTAGGGTTCTGAGTCATGGTTTGGAATCTTTATCATTCTGAATGCTTCTACTTCAGAATTTCTCTGCTCTGAATCTATATAGTTATAAATGCATGTGAAATCTTATAGAACTGAAAATGTTGCATATAATTGTTTATAGCGCTAAATACACTTACAGTTCAGAACCCATATAGCTCTGGATCATTGTATTTCTGAACCTATATACTTCTGAATTTGTATAGTTCCGAATTCTTATATTTCAGAATTCTTATAGTTCTGAACCCATATGCAGTTGTGGTCAGAAGTTTACATACACAGGCATGAATATCATCATGGGCATGTACCTCATGGCAGTATTGGAATTTTAATGATTTCTTTGCACTGTAATTTTTCTGGGGCAGAATGATTGTACAGCATACATCTTTAATAGAAAAAAACAAGAATTTGGTGCACAAGTTTAATTTCTTTTTTGAGTTGAGTTTTCTGAAATCAGCACATACAGGGTCAAAAATTACGCATGTTGCACATTTGATATTTGGTTAAATGTCCCTTAGCAAGTTTCACCTTGACCAGACACTTTTGGTGGCCATCAACAAGCTTCTTGGCAAAATTCTAGATGGATATTTGACCACTCTTCTAGGTAGAATTGGTAGAGTTCAGTTAAAATTGTGTTTCCTGGCACTGACCCGACTTTTACGCACAGTCCACATATTTTCAGTAGGATTGAGGTCAGGACTTGTTTTAAACTTAATGTTATCCTGCTTTATCCATTCCAAAACCAGCTCTGATGTGTGTTTGGGGTTATTGTCCTGTTGGAACACCCAGCTGTGTCCAAGGTTCAACTGTCTAGCTGATGGTTTGAGGTTCTGCTGAAGAATTCTGAGGTTCTTCATAATTTCATCCACTTTGCGCAATGCTCCAGGTTCACTGGCAGCAAAACAGCCCCAGAGCATGATGCTACCACCACCATGCTGAACAGCTGGTGCAGTGTTCCTCTGTACCTCTGGTCATTGTGGCCAAACAACTCAATCTTAGTCTCATCTGACCATGAAACTTGTTTCCAGAAGGCTTTTCTTTGTCCATGTGATCAGCTTCAAACTTTAGTGAAGCAGGAAAGTGTTGATTTTGGAGCCGGGGCTTCTTTCTTGGATGGCAACCTCTCAGTCCATGGTGATGTAAAACTCACTTAACTGTAGACAGTGTTCCAGCAGCTCCCAGTTCATGGCAGGCCTGTGCCTGGATGGTTCCTGTGTTGTTCCTGACCATCTGAACCACTTTCCTCTCAGCTGAGGGTGACAGTTTGGGTCTTCTTTCAGACCTTGGCAAAGTTGCTACACCTCCCACTATTTTGTACAAACAAACCCATTTTATGTTGTGCACAGAGAAGCTACCAGCTGTAGTCAATCATGATCACTAACAGGAAGTTAAGAGGCCTTGGCAAGTTAAAAGACATTTTGGAACTTTCAACACCACTGAATTAATAATCCATGTATATTTTTGACCCTGTATGTATAATTCTGACCCTGTGTTTATTTCAGAAAACCCCAAATAAATTAAAGCTTGTGCACCCAATTCATGTTCTTTTTTTTTTTATTACAGATGTATGTCATACAATTATTCTTCCCCAGAAAAAGGACATTTCAAAGAAATTATTGAAATCTCAATATTGGCATGAAATTCATGTACATGATGACTGTATGTAAACATCTGACCACAACTGTAGTTCTGGATCGTTATAATTCTGAACACTTATACTCACTGAATACTTATAATCTTATCATTCTTATAATTGACTCTTTATACTTCAAAATTCGTATAGTTCTGAATTCTTATACTTATGAATCCATGTAGTCATGAATTCCTGTAGTTCTAAGACTTTTTAGCTCTCATTCTTTATAGTTCTGAATTCTTATAGTTCTAAATCATGGTTTTGAGGTTATGGGGTTCTAAATTTCCAAGTTTCTAATTTCTCATAACTGAATGTTTATTCTCCTGAATCTATATATTTTTTCACTTTGAATAATTAAAGTCTTTATCTGAATCCCTTCTGAATGTTATTTTTCAGAGGCATTTATAATTGTCATGACTAATACCATGAGCCATGGTATTTAATTCTTACACACCTAAATTAATTCTTATGTTTCCGATTCATCATTTTAGGACGTTTTCCATTTAACTTGTGTATTATTGGCACCCTGCAAGACAAATAAGCAAAATGTTTGTACAGAAGGGAAAAAAAATCAGCAATTGGAGAAACTACTTACCTTTTCTGTAACTTTTGGGTTAAAAGCAGGAATAAATTTACACATGGCATTACGTCCGCTATTTTCATTTGTCTTGGAAACAAATTTCAACCATACATGTAAGCATTTATTAAAACATCTTTTAAACCAGTAAAACCATGGAAACCAGAAATAAATGAAAGTCCACTGCTGATGAGCATAGAGCAGGGTTGCAGTTTGGAATTCTGAGGATTTTCTGATGGTTTTGAATTCTTAAAGTTCAATTTTTTTTGTGGTTCCAAAGTATGGTTTTCATTTCCGGTGGTTCTGTGCATATTGTTACGAACTCTTATAATACTATGGTCTTATGTTTCTGCTGGGCCTTGGATATCATTACTCACAGATGTGCACCATCATCACAGCTCCTCTGTTTGTTTTTACTTTCAGAACCAACCTCTTAGGTCTCTACGTAAGTTTCTGCACCTTTCCTCTCCCGCCTCGTCATCTACAGTTCCTAGCCAGCCTCCTCCTCCTCCTCCTCCTCCAGATCGCTCCTCTGAAGTGCGCTTCCAGCCACTTGCCAACCCGGCACCCAAAGCACCTCCCCCCAACATGCCTGAAGCACGGGCCATTCCAGTGGGCAGCATCACTCCTAATACCAAGAGCCGTAAGCCCCACAATTACCCTCTCCCGGGGCAGATAGAGTCCACCTGGCATGCCTCGGCTCCCTACCCTGACCAAATGGCCACTAAAGCTGGGCAAAATGGCATTGGGTTCGCCAGGGCTGCCCGTCCTCGGATGCCAAACCTTAATGACCTGAAAGAAACCGCTTTGTAGGGGCAGACATGTCTTCTTTGTCTCTTTTGACTATTTGGGGGTAACTGCAAAACCAATATCACTTCCACACTTAACGACACCTCTGGCCAGAAGGTGGCGCTAATCATGTCTTGAGTTTGTTTTTTAAAAATCATCCACATCCTTTGATAGAATTTGTATTATTGTTAATGGGTTCAGTTTTCAGTTATTGACATTGATGATGTATTTAAGTATTTGTATAAGGAAATTTATCAGATGGGGTAAATTAACCGTGGAATAGTAAGAGCTTTAGTTTATACACCAGAGAATGTATAAATATTTATTGTGTAATAATTCTATATTTCATGGAGATTATTTAATTAATTATGAGTGTCTTAATATTTAATATTTACATTGTACAGAGTGCATTTTATTGTTGTAAGAAATGGAACATAATTATGATTATTATTATTATGATTATTATTATTGAACAGTTTGTTCTGTTATGAATCCTCTACTGCCTGGACACTTGGGCATCTCAGCTTGTAAAAATTTTGCAAGATCTACAAGATCTAACTGCCCATTAACACAGAAGCTACACTGTCAGAGGCTAACTCTCATCACATAATGTCCAGCTATACAATGGCAAGGTTTTTTGGGTTTTTTTGCTTGTTTTTTTCTTTTGTGTTTTTCCATTTTTTTTTATCTCTTCTCTTTGTGACACCATTTCAGATGTCACCATAAACCGAAATCTGAACTGTAAGCCAAACCCTGTCTGAATGGCTGAAAAGATGGACAGCATGCCACAGTAGAAGCAGTCAGTGCGTACTCCAGCAGGGTTTGTGTTCCAAAGCTGTTTTTAACATTCCCTCATTGATTAGCCTTTGTCATTTCCCCTTTGGGAGAATCAGCACCTGCTCAAGCTGTTTCTGAGTGTACGTATGAGCAATAAGTTCTATATGAAGTAGTCTCGCCAGCCAGACGAAGGAGTCTGACATGTTTCGTCAATAAACCTGGCCAAAATAAGCCTACTTTCACAGAACGAAGCCATTTGCTGTAGCCTTGCAAGACTCTTGTTTACTCACCACTAACTGCATCAATCAAATCTCTCTTTTAGACATTTTTTAAATACAAGATTGTGTATCTTTTTTTTTTTCAAGCTGGTGACTACAAGCTGATTTGTCTATGTTCAACAGTATGTACATATGAACAAAAGTGCAGAAAGCCAGTCAGATTGCAGCCTTCAAGATTCTGAAGCTCATGACCAGAAAAGTGCACAAAAGGTATCAGACCGTGGGCTGTAGGTTGGGGGTTGTGTTTACAGCAATGCCGAGTTCTGGATCAGTGTATAAGGTGTATATTAAATTTCTATAACAGCATCTTACACAGGGAATTGAATGGTGGATGTGCCACGTGATAACGTAAGTGATGAGAGGAACTTGTTTAGTGGATGTTCCATAACATTTAAAGGGGAAAAAAGTATGATGTTGAAATGCTGGCAAATTGCTGTGCTTTCAGAGGACTTAAATACTTTGGAACGTGCTGTTGTAGGAAATAATCAGCTTTCCATCAGGCCGCGTCACACCACCGTGTCGTTGATTATTCCTCACATAATATTTTATTTGTAGTGTGTAACTTGTCCACTGTACATGTGGGATGGGGTCATTTATGTTACTTTACACTTAGATAGTTAGCAATCTCATTTTTATGATATAAGTCAATGGAACTTGACTGTGCAACTCGCCAAGGAAAACTTCATTATATATGTTACAAAGAGTACGTGTGTTCATACTCAGCAATCCATGACCCATTACACCTTCTCCTTAAGCTGCAAGTGACAGAGGTGGCATGAGAGGAAGTCAATGAGGGTGTGCTAACAGTAATGGGATATTTTCCAGATATAGACTTTATAGTAGATTTCAGACGTAATGAAATGGGGGTGTGAATTCTTTCAGAAGAAGCACAGCTACACCTAGCTACAAGAGATTTACAACATTTACGTAACACTCAAAGCAAATATAATATTGAATTCATTTCAGTTTACTGTATACGGTTCCGAGATCCTATATCACATATACAGTGTATATAAAACAGAATATTAAAGAGAAGAGTGAATGAGTGATTCTATCATTGTGAATAATATCAAAATTAAAGATCCATATTTTACTCCTTTTGATGTATTTATTGATGATAATCAAAGGCTATATTCAACATACAGAGGTTTATTACCAGATCCAAAAAAACCAAACAAATAGAAAGAGATATTTAACTGAGTTTAAACGCTTTATCATGCTTATTATTGTGTTATTTATATTCAGATTATTTTTCCTTTTTTAAGTATTGTTTACCAATTGTGCACTTTAAAGCTGTATTTTTCCTAAGTGTTTTGTGCCCATATAGTGTCTTATATATGGGAGCAAAAAACATCTTTTTTTTTTTTGGTGAAAACCTTTATCATGACCACTTTCTAGAGAACTGAACTGAATGTGGATTTGTTTTATGACAAATTGTGTGTATTTGGGCAACTTTACCATCATGTACAACATTAAAGCCTACAGTGAAGATTTTTCACATTTATATCACTTGTTTTTGTTTTACTTTTTTTAATGACCTCATTCGTCATCGTTTATATTGTTATTCAGGCGACATCATGAGATTGTCTTCACGTCATGACATTATTTTAAAGATATAGAAAAAGTGGTCACTGATAGAGAGCTATTATCAAAAAACAGAATCTGTTCAAAGACGTCTAACCCCAAGTTTGAAATTGAAACTAGGCTTGTTATCGGTCCTCTTAGCTCAAATCGGATGCATCAGATTCCTTACAAGGCATGGATTTCGACGAAGGTCAAATGAAGGTCATTTCTCCTCACATATTATCCTGTCATGTCATATAATTTTTCTTTTTTGCTTATTATATTAACTATTTATTTACTTGAAAATTGACATTTCTCTGTTTGTACTCAGACTGGTTGTACATCTGTCTGTTACAGTATATCATCCCACCTTGGCATAGTGCCAGCTAACAGAGTGTGCCAACGCGATGTCAAGTCATTTTTGCATTAGACCATGTTTGGCCCCAACAGTTGGCGGATTGGCATCGTCCCTGAGTCCAGGTTTACAAGCGGTGTGACCTAAATTAAAGCAGATTCAGTGCTGCAGGACGTCTGCTGGAGGCACCATGTGCTTTAGTGCTCTAAAAACCCACCTTGGGTGCGTTGGAGCAGAAAACACTGTAAACCGTGCACTGCTGTTGTCCATCATAAATGGATTTCATGCCCAGAAACTGCACAGAAGCTAAAAGGCTGCTCGTATCATCAATGTCATTTCTACGAGCATCTGATACATAAATCATAGTTATATCTATACTCGATATCAGAACAGGATTATTAACACCACAGACTTTTTAATAGAATAAACAAGGTTATTTTCATTCCCGTTACCATTTATTTACAATCTCACTCTTCCACACACGAAAAGAGATTCTGTGTCTATGAAAAGCTCCTATAAAATCTAAAATGAAGTCCTCAGCCACTGGGATGACCAGTGCTAAGTAGTGAGAAGGACATGAACATTGAAAGGGCATCTCATCCCACACTAATAACAGTGAATGTGAAGCGTTCATTCATTGTTCGCACAAAGGATAGTTTTTATAATGTTGATCATGTTGAAAAGCTTCATTAATCTCAGCATACAAGGACAATTATGCAGTGGTACTGTACATGTTTTCTGTTCAAATACATCTGCCATGACAGAAACTGTAAAATCTCTCAGAAAGTGAATTTGCCTTTGCGAATGTTGTTTTGTTGGACCTAACACTGGAGACCAGCTTTCCATTCAAATCAAATATATCCAGTTAAATGTTATAATGATATCACAAATGAATTATATTTAGAATAAGCCAGATGTGACAGTGGTGAGGACAACATTATTCTTAATAATATTCATATTATACTTGATGGCCATTATCTCTCTGATTATGAACTGTATAAATTTTTTTTTTTTACTTTGTGGTTGGGATTTTGCCTCCTTTGTGTCAACTTTTGTGTAAACACAAATGTTTACAAACTATCAGCAAAGATAAGAGTTCAGCAACTTTTATACATTTCACATTTGAAAGTTCTGTTCTTACATTTCTTTTCCTTGTTGAAAGTATTTTGGAAAGACACAGAGATTTAGTCCTGTGTGAATATTAACTCAAAGGTCAGAGGATGCATGTGTGTTTATAAGATGCTGGTGTGGCATCCAAAAAAAGGATGGGATTGTGTGTGTGTCTCTCAGGGGTTGAACTCAGATATTAGCATTCTGCCAAATTTATGTGTCTGTGTATTTTTTTTTTTCCATTATACAATGATTCTGGACACAAAACTGCCGACCTCTCAGATACAGGCTGTGGATTTGATTTGGACACGCCATTCGTCACACACCTCAAACCGTTATCTCACTTTCATAACTTTCAAAATGTGACATTACTTGTATTCATCACCTCTGACTGTGGTTGTTTCAAGTACTGGCATGTCTGACACAAAAAGCATTTATATTGTATATTTCCCTGTAATTACTGACAAATAAAATCATGTCCTAACAATAACTGACTTGTGTTCAAGGCTTGCAAGTTTTGTTCTTATGGCGTATATAAGAGGTCTACTTACCTCTATAAAAACAGCAGGGTTAAAGGATTAATTATGGGTGAACGTTTACTTTTTTCACAAATAAAGTGGAAACAATCAGAAACATTTTGGCGGAAACATTAGTAAAACGCTCTTAAACTAATCCTTTTTTTGAAGCAGCCTCTTATTTTATTACAGCACTCAGTCTTATTCGGTACAGCTTGGCACATGCTGACAATTTTTTCCAACTCTTCCATGTAAAAGTGCTAGAAATCCATCATAATGCGAGGGCATCGCCTGTGCACAAGCTTGCTTCAAGTCTCCCCAATTCAGTCTCCTGAATTGGACTCCGGTCTGGGCTCTGGCTCGGCCATTCCAATAGTGTTGATCTTCTTTTGTTGAAGGCATTCCTTTGTTGATTTGGATGTTTGTTTTGGGTCACTGTCATACTGAAAGGTGAAATTCTTCTTGATTTGAAGCTCACTAGTAGACGCCTGAAAGTTTTTGCTCAATAATCAACTGCTATGATTCCCTCCATCTTGATTAAAGCCCTAATTCTAGCTGAAGAAAAGCAGCCCTAAATCATGATGCTGCCATCACCATGCTTCACCACGGGTAAGGTATTATTTTGTTGATGATTGTCTTCACAGTGTTCCATGGTACATGCTTTGGAAGTTCTTTTGTACCCCTCTTTTGAGCAATACCTTTCAACATTGAAATGCTGCTCCTGCTTTGTAAGCTCTTCCTAGACTATAGGGCAATCATTGCCCTAAAATGTACTGTAATTATCTACTCTAATTATCTATGTACTCTAAATTATATTTTTTACGCCACTTTTAACAATAGACATAAACGTCACAAAGCATCTAGACCCCAGGACCTGAGAGTAACAAGGTGAACAAGGTAGGTTTACAAATGGTCTACTATCTAAAACAACTAACTTCCTGTTACATGACCTCAATTCTTTTATGCTCACACCTATGCCAAGCATGAGAAAGAGTTTTGTGTGTTCATGATTTTTTTTAATAAATAATGTAATAATTTTGGTAAAGATCCAACACAAATTAGACATTTTAAAATATGCCTTACAAGTAGCAAAAGGACAAGGCTTTGATATCAATACTTAAAAACAAGCTGCCATAGTCATAGTTATATGGTCCGTGCGGCGTAAAATTGTTGGCCGAGGCTGGGTCGAGTTAATTGCATGCACTGGAGCGTTAATTGGGTCACAGGGGGTGACGGGCCTGAACTGAACTTCAGGGGGTTTATAACTTAGCTTTTTCTCTCCTGTTGGTAGAAGATGGGAGCGGACCATGGCGTGAACGGCTATATAAGCAGGTCTTAAGGAACTTTGGGAGGAGCCCAGTGGAGATAAAGAGTATTAGACAAGGCCATTAGGACTCACCGGATTACAGTAATCCAGTGGATTCACCATCAGGATTTTGCACCACTCAAATGCAAGGCAAGATGGAATACGGAGCTGTGATTATTTTCTTCCTCACCCTGTTACTGATCAATGAAGGTAGATGACTATTTGGCTTAAAAAACGTTTGTTATATTTGCTATACAACTGGTTATATGCTGTTAATATATAATATTTCTATAATATGTATAATTTGGTATAGCCTGTTTTAACCAAAAATCATCATTTGTCATGTAACATTGATAATTTCTTGCTTTTATATTGCTTCCAGTTCCTATAAGAGCTGATGCCCAACAGGTGGGTTAAAGTTCTTTATTATTGTTTTCCAATTCAATATCTATTTTATCTATTTTCCAATTCAATATATGAAAAAACATGACAAATGACACGTTCTAGTGCATTGAGCTTCTCTTTTGGTCATCAGGGGATCGAAGACAATGAAAGCTGGACAACAAAAGCTTGCACATGTGACAGTGATGCGGATGAGTCCACCACTGAGACGACTTCCATCTTATCTGGCTCAAGCTGGATCCAAGAGATGCACTGCATGCCAGGTGAGAGGGGTATAAAAGACTATGTGAGGAAAAATTATGAGGGCTCATGCTTTAGGTAAATAGATTTACAGAAGGTATATATAGATATAGATCAAGTGTATCATTGGTGTACTGCACATATGATAGGTTTGTAAGGTTCTCACTTTAAATATAAGTAATAAACCATTATAGGACACACTATTAGAGGAATTTAATCAACAACAGGGCAGTGTGCCTCCAGGCAGTTGATTTTAGCCTACCTTAGCAATTTGCCAACAATTGAAGTTTTTAATATATTGCCAAAATGTAAACATTTTAAATAACATCCAACAAAGCCTTCCTGTGCTGATGCTGAGAACTGACATGTGGAATGCCAGGTCACTGCCTTTGTTCCTTTGAAAAAAAAAATGTATTTGAAAGGAAACACTCGGCACAGGTGGTACACTAGAAGGTAATTAATCATTTGCTCGCAGCCTCACCTGCACTGTGTGAAGCATCAATGCCTCCTATTGCTACACAGCCAGAAGACAGAAATGCTCCATTTTGATTCCCCAGTACAGGAGGACAGAGAGAGAGAGAGAGAGAGAGAGAGAGAGAGAGAGGGAGAGAGAGAGGGGAACATTTGGCAGACACCAGTTGGAGTAGTACAAAGAGGAATAGGATGCCAAGATTACACAGTGTAGAATATGACATGTCCTTCTGGACGCACAGTAGCTGAAAGAGTCAAAATGTTCTAATGTAATTAATTAAAATAACAGAATGGATATGATTATTCAAGGATCCATCAGTGGCTCCTGGATGATTCCACAATAGGGGTTTCCATTTGTGTCCCATTGATCTTACAAATATGTGTACAAATGTATACAGAGGAAAAAGGAATTTGAAACACAGGTAACAAACTATGTGCATGTATCAAATAAATAGATTAAAGGATTTATAAAGAACCTTTTACAGCATTTTTTCTGTCCTATTACACTATATGCACACTTTATCTGTATATATAATTATTAAATTACATTAAAACTCATATTTGAAATGTGTAAAAAAAATTCCTACTACTATTAATAATAATAATAATAATAATAATAATAATAATAGTAGTAGTAGTAGTAGTAGTAGTAGTAGTAGTAGTAGTAATTACTCCAGGTGGATTGTCCATAGTTGGGTGAGCTGTAATGGCCTGGTGTCCAAGACACAGTATACTTTCATCATACATTCATATTTCATAACAGTAATGTATAATCATAAGACATGATCATGATAACGGTCATACAGAAGGGATGACCTAAAAAAATCACAATGTAATGAAATAATACATTTCTAGATATTCTTAAAAGCCAGGCGCTTAGTTGGCATCTGTCAAGCTTAAGCCTCAACTTTCACATTTGATCTTTATCAAAACAGAGCATTATAGCAGAGCTTTAAGGATTAAAGAGCCATAAGATCAGGACAGCAACTGTCCAGACATGAGGTTGGCGTTGTGTGACAGGATTAGTGATGCACTTTTTTTGCCATGTAGAGATTAACAAAGCTCCATTAAGCATTCATCAGATAGGCCATGAACTTCAGCTGGATCGTTTCATGGCAGAAAAAAGGACGCATATTGTGAGATTGTGTGCTGTCGGAGTCTTACAGTGAACTAATCGCTTTTCTATATTACATGGCACTAGACTGGGTCTCTCTATAAAATAGGCTTTATCTACACCTTAGCCCTTTAAAGATCATTTTGTCATTGACTTTTATTTTATTTGTCAAAATCAAAATTGTTCTATACAATAATTGTATAGCTTAAATAGCCCTTTCTGACTCCTCCCGAGGTGTTTTCTGTGAAATGCTGTGAAATTTGTAGAGGTGTTTATAAAGCTACATGTAGTTTTGTACAAGTTTATTATTCATTCATTTAACAAGCGTTACCTAGGGGGAAAAAGTCCACTTTCACCTTTACATGAGCTCCTTTGTGTATTATTGGACAGTTTGTCTGAGTAATTATAGAACTGTACACGTCACAAAAAGTCACACACATTTTTCTTACTTTAGTAATAAAAGCTCTATTGTTAAGCATCTGTTTTATTAGACATTACTAGTATTTTTTATTTATTAGTTCTAAAAAAAACATGGTGCAGCTAAAACATTGCCAGTTGATATAAACAGCTAGCAACCTGTTGTACTCGTAAGCTAGCTACACAAGACAAACTAATGTATACTGCATATATACGGTTTACATATACATAAATAATCTTCTAACCCACAGATTAGATTGTTTGTTTAGTTCTGACATGCTAAAAAGCATTCTTTGTTTCCATTTCATTTTCCTTTTGAAATGAATGCTTCCTAGCTAGCTAGTTATTTAGCATATCTGAGGAAACATGGTTATAAGCAGCTAGCTAAAGTAATTCATCAAGTCTCTTTGCAGGAATGCCAACAGTTTGAATATTTTTAGCTACTTCTGTGTCCTGTAGAACAATTTGATCATGCTCTCCTGTAGAGACTAGTGAAATAACAAGCAGAAAACAACAGGAAAAAAGCCCAGATGAATATTTATGCTATTGAGTGTGTTCTTTCCCGCACAAAATACTAATTAAATTGAATTGAAATAAAATTCACTGTCAAGCTTCACAAATTAATTAATTATTCTGTAAAACAACATGTAGGCAGAGGAGGACACGTGCAGGTAAAATTAAGCTTATTAAAAGCTTTCAAACAAATCCAAGACCGTAAAAACTCAGTATCAGTAAACAGCCAATGGTCAGATGATATGCAAACAACATAAACTAGGCAAGGCAGAGATCATTAAAACAGGAACTACAACAGGGATTTTTTTTAAAAAACCCAGAGAAACCAATTAACACGACTAACAAGCAAGACTTGGTAGCAACAGGTATGTAACATAGACTGTATACTTTGCAATAATGGTGCAAACTGTGAGTCGTTTTATACTCTGAGCTGTGACTGTGTGATTGAGTCCAGGTGTGTATTGTCAGTAATCTGGTGAATGTGAAGATGAGATGAGAAGATGTGATGCTTGGGTGTTGTAGTTCTCAGCAGCCATGTTTGTGTTCTGCGAGCTGTAGTTTGATGACGATTCCTGCATTGATGTGACAACATACTACATTTGTACTGCTGAATGCATCTGTTTATGGTTTTTAATATGGATGTTGAACACTCTGATGCTATGGACTAATAAAGGTTTATTTCCCAGAATGCCCATATCACAGACCCTTGGGCTTTGAGGCTGGATCAATCACTGCTGACCAAATCAGTTGTTCTAATCAAGATCAGTACACAGGTTGGTTCTCCTCATGGATTCCCAACAAGGCCAGACTTAACAACCAGGGATTTGGGTGAGTGTAACCGTATTCTTCTAAAATGAACATTTTATTCAAATTTTATACAAATTTTACCATATTCTTTGTATCCCAGTGGTATAAAGTTGTGATGTTTTATGCTTCATGTTCATGTCATTCTATTTTAATGAAACCTCTTACACCACAATACTGTTGAATTGTTGAATCTGTTCAGTCAAATGTGTTGAATAATCTTCTATAACAGCTCTGACAGAAGTTCTAGCATCACAGGTTTATATTAATGCACTGATTGTAATATGTTATGGTTTCTATAGTAATAGCTGAAGTCACAGGGTCTTGTATGGCGGA
Source organism: Parauchenoglanis ngamensis (assembly GCA_030014255.1). Lineage (NCBI taxonomy): Eukaryota > Metazoa > Chordata > Actinopteri > Siluriformes > Auchenoglanididae > Parauchenoglanis > Parauchenoglanis ngamensis. The sequence continues at coordinate 30,746,191 of JAQMYM010000023.1, forward strand.
TACGCCATAGAACTATCTTCCACAACGTTACAGCAAATATCTAAATCATTAAAAAGTATGATATCATTTATTAATAAGTTTTTAAAAATATTTGGGAAATTGCTGTGGTATAAATAAAACTTTTAATAAGTAGTGAAGAGGACTCTCTTGTTATCGGGGCGCCAAATCCCAGAACCACAAGCACCAAGGATCATCAATACACAGCAGAAATAAACTTGATATACAAACCTGTTCTGCCATTAATATTCAAATGCTCTTGGAAAAGCTGAGTTTTCCATTCTATCAAATAGTATTTTAGTCATTATGCCAGATTAAACCAGAATATCCCAGATTAACTGGGATGACTCACTTTGTTCCACAATGACTGCAGGGATTTATCAGATTTTGCTATACCACAATGATAAATTGTTAAATTGCTAAATCTGATTCCGTTTTTATAACAGCAGCTCGGACTGTCATTCTGGCTGTAATTCAAATGATGGTTTAGTATTATGGTTTATTATTAATACGCTAATTCTAATATAGTTAATTCACGGGGACTTCGGTAGTGGACGACACATAATCTAATACTTATACAAAATCAGTGAAAAGGTAAATTTTTCTGTAAGGAGTCGTTTATTTATAGAAGGAAACTTCATTATAAGCACTTTTCCTTTCTGGGAAAATTGTGTGTTTTTTTAATGAACATGAGAGAGAAAGAGGAGAGGCTGGTGCATGAATGACTGTATATAGCTGCTATAACATTAATAATATAGGGAACTAACCTGTTTAAGGTGTTCCACAACATTAAATGATTTAAAGCATTAAGAATTGACATGCCGTTCTTAATTGATAAAAAAAAACTGTAGTTGCTGGAAAATTGCTGTGGTATAAGTCGAGTAAAACATTTACGGTACTTTCATTGTAGGAAAAGTGTCAACTTTAGGGTAGAAAGAGTAACTTTGCTTTACTGCCTAGTCAATGGTTGTTTACATAAAAAAAACTTTCTATACTTATCTCTCTTTCTGTAGGTGTGCCTGGTTGTCTAAGTACCAGGACACCAACCAGTGGCTACAGATTGACTTGAAGGAGGTGAAAGTGGTGTCTGGCATCATTACCCAAGGACGCTGTGATGCAGATGAGTGGATCACCAAGTACAGTGTACAGTACCGCACCACTGAGAACCTCAACTGGATCTACTACAAAGATCAGACAGGAAACAACAGGGTGGGTGGTGTTCCGAGCACTAGCTCCTGACATATTACATGTAAAATGAAAGTGAGAGATTTTGCGATAGATTAAAATATGACAGGACACGCTGCTATTGGAATATAATCAACCATGGTGTGGTGTAATGACGTTACCAAGGATTTTTTGCTATAACAGCACATCCTGAAGTGTATTATTTTTTTATATAACATTTGCCAAAGAGCAGCCTCTTTTCTTTTCTCTTGATTGAATTTAATCGGGGCGGCATGGTGGTGCAGTGGTTAGCACTGTCGCCTCACAGCAAGAAGGTCCTGGGTTCGATCCCCGGGTCAACCAGGGTGCCTTTCTGTGT
>JAQMYM010000023.1:30766073-30789518 GCA_030014255.1 Parauchenoglanis ngamensis
TGCAGTAAAACCAAAACTATATTTGTGCATACCCAGTAGGTACCTGTCACAATCAGCAAAAACTTTTCAGGATGCAAAACTTTTAAAAAGTTTTGTGCAGTGTTATTATGACATTAGCCACAATCCCAGTGTTGATCTTGATATTTTTGAACATGTTTGCTAACACTGTGAGATTTAGGCAAACACATTCTGACCTAGGTCAAGATTTGGTGTCAGTCCAGTGGGAGATGCCTGATGAAAATCTACTAGGAGCCAACCGGGGGGCATCTAAACCACTTCAATCATTAGTATTACTTGTCTGACCTCACCTTGACATCTTGTGGTGAAGAAGCCTGTGTACCAAAGCCTGCGTCACCAAAGTGAACCTCAGGGCAATATATCCAGGAACTAAATGATACAAGAAGGGCCAGACTAAATAAAAAAGCAATTTTTCCTGTTTCAACATTCTTTAAGTTGATACCTGGACACGGATATATTTTTCAATAACTTTGCAATTGTGACCACTTATTGCAAGTAATAAACTCATGCAACATGTCAGACTTTAAGTTATGAATAAGTTTCTAATGTGTTTCCAACTTACAGGTGGCACCAAACTTAGCAGAAACACTGTACAGATACCGAACAGACCTTGAGATCATCTTTAACATCATCGACAAGGACCATTCAGGCAAGTTTTACCTTTATAATGCCAGTGATAGGCTGGGAAATTGCTAAAAACACTAACACATTTTTGAAACAATGCATTGTTCAAAATTCAAAGGTCTCAGACTGAATACTGGACTGTTGGCAGCTTTGATTTCCTAATAGGTTTGTAACTGCCACAAATGTATTTGTTGCATTGCCTCCCAAATGGGTAAATTTACACCTTGAAAATAAGGATATTTTGTTGCCTTTCTTCCTGAACATCTGTTTGCCTCACGTGACCTGTCATTGTACTTCATCCACAACCTATGACTCAAATTTTCACTTTTCCTTTTTTTTTAATATATGTTTTTTCATACCTTAGCATCATGTGGCTGTCATAATTTCCATTAACTTGAATTCAACTATTTATTTTTATTTTTTGGTTTACTCTTTGTTCATGCTATACCTGTATATATTATTGATCACATTTAGGGGGGTAAATATTTTGTGTTGTTCATAACTTTTTGCAGGTCAGATTTCCATCGAGGAGTTCCGCCAGACATGGAAACTGTTCAGTTCTCACTTGGGTGTGGATGTGGACGACCGAGCCATTGATGACATGGCACGCAGCATTGACTTCAACAAGGATGGCAGCATCGACTTCAACGAGTTCCTTGAGGCCTTCCGGGTCGTACATAAGCTGGATGTGAAGGATCAACAGCAAGGCTGACACACATATTCACATAAGACAAGACACTATAACACACCGTTAATCAATAGTGCAGATATAGTGATGGCTATGAAGTGAAATGTATATGCATTCCCGTTCATTTGAATTTAACAGCAGTGGATCAGAATTGCACTTCATTAAAATTCAAAACAGAAACTGACAAACATGGTCTTATACATGCATATTGGGTAAGCATTAATGTGCTTAATAGGTGTAGGTTTGCTTATTAAAGTTTGAATTTATTCTCTTTGTATATGCAGTATGATTTAGTTGAGAATACAGATACAAGTCCATAAGGACAGCACTGGGCTGTTACTGTATTTGATTATGATGAAATGATGAATAATGATGACTAGTGGTTATTGATGGAGGAATTATACCGATAAATCAGTACAATTATATAGATGCTGCTTTCATTTGATATGATGTAATTCAGTGATGTTAGATGTGTCTAAGTCACTTTTGGACTTTTGATCAGTATCGATGAAAGAACAGCCTGTAGATTGGACAGTTTCCTCTCATGTGTTGGCACTGGCAGTAACCCTATGTCATTTCAGAGGTCATGGCATTTTGGTGTATAGGTAAAAACTACTTAATAAAAACAGTTATATTTTAATTTTTAAATAGTTTTAAATAGTAGGGTTTATTTTAACTTTGTTTTACTCATTCAGAGGCAGCTTGGCAGTGAGAGAGTAGCACCATATTAAGTGCATTTTATCAAATAAATTGTGTAGATAAGCGAAAGTAGTACTAAAGAAGCCAAAGTCAATAGTGGTGATTTTTGGCATATTTAAACCATAACGCTTTATCAAAATAACTAAGAAAATTAAGAATATTTATTCTAGCATATGTCCAAACAAAGCTCAGAGTACAAATTTTCCAGAAAAACAGGTCATTTTACATGTAATAATGATATCACACATCTGTCTATTTACAATGGACATAAAACTTCTATACACCCCTGTTGGAATTGCATGTTTCTGTGATGTACTTTTAAGTCTTGACTTCAAAGTTTTGCTAATTATCCATCCATCCATCCACCCATTATCTATACCACTTATCCATCAGGATCATGGGGAAGCTGGAACCAATAACAGTTGACTGCGGGAGAGAGGCAGGGTACACTCTGGGCAGGTCTCCAGGGCCAACACAGAGACGAACAACCATTCACACTCACATTCACACCTTTGGGCAATTAAGACTAGCCAGTTGACCTAATCTGCATGTCTTTGGACTGTGGGAGAAAACCAGAGCATTCGGACGAACCCTGTAAGTTGGGTCAAACCCGGAACCTTCTTGCTGTGAGGCTCAGCGCTAACCACTGCACCACCATGCCAACTTTGCAAATTATGTGCAGTCGATATAAAAAGTCTGCACAGCTCTGTTAAAATTTCAGGGTTTTTTGATGTAAAAAAAATCTTTTTCCACCTTTAATGTGATGTAGCAACTAACAGAAGTGAAAACAAATGCACATGTTTGAGAAAAAAAACTTGGTTGCACAAGTGTGAAAACCCCTTAACTAATACTTCGCTTAAGCACTTTTTGCTTATAATACAGCACTAAGTCTTTTTGTGTAAGAGTATTCTAACATGATTTGATTTGCAGCTAATGATTTATTTCACTCTTCCTTGCAAAAATGATACAGCTCACATGTCTTATGTTCATTTTTTTTGGTGGTAATCAGAATCATTTCACTGATGACACATCTGTGATTAGTGTTGAACATGAGTTTGAATATGTGTTAATTATGAGCACAGTCACATTCCTCACTGTAAAAAGGTGTGCAGTGTTTGGTTTATGCAAAATTATTATGGTGGCATTGATACAAATTCTAAAATTTAGGTTCTTAACAATATTCCTGAATTCCAGGAATTCACCCAGGTGGCTGTTTAAGGTTCTCAAATAGAGAACTGCTCCTAATAGGAAAGTTTCCAGAAAAACAGGACATTTTGGACAAAGGTTTTTCATATTCTGTGCATATTCTGTGTAAAGTATTACTGAGGTACATTGCAGTTACTTGGTGGATTATAAACTGTATTGACTGTATTGACTATGAATGTTATGTATGTATGGCAATACTATGTATGGCAAGGTTGTTCTGCACTTTTTCTTCATGAGGGTGTACAGAGCCACAGTTTGACCCGTTTTAACTGCTTGGGTGTCCAGGAGACAGCGTTTGAGTGAAATGCAATTCTCATTCCACAACAGCTTAAATGGACACCATTGAAGAAGTCTTAAAGTGTCTTAAAGGACTCCCCCCCCCCTCCCCACCCGGTCATGTTTATCTGTGCATGATACAGTGCAAATAGCTCCTGATTAGACCTACTTACAAACATTTGGGAGTAGTAAAGGGACTTAAATTCTTTTTCCAGCATGTTCTGGTTTGACCATCAGGAGAGTCCTTTGCGAATCCACGCTGTTCTCCATTATTAAAATAAAACCTCAGATCCTAATTGGAGGTCAAGTTTACCTTACATAACTAGCTTTTAAGTCACCTGCACTGTTTTTTTTTTTTTTTTTTTTTTTTTAAACCTTTGTGTATTGTTTAGTGAATGGAAACCAAAGTGGCTGTAAGATATTAGGTGCATTTCATTAAATAAAATATTAAAAGAAAAGTTAAAAGCAAGAACAGATGATTTTATGAACATACATCCTACACTGCTTTCTTTCTGTAGCAAGAGGTGTGTCTATGAAGACTGAAGCTGGCGTGTTACTCTGTCTTTTGCCCTCCCCTATGCTTCCATTCCATCCCTGCTAGCTAAACAGCATTCCTCCTGTTAGTCTGAAACCTAGGAATACTGGAGAGCCTTACTGGATATCTATGGAAGCTCTTGGAGCTACACTGCTGCCTGCACTGCTTACTCTGAATTGGGCTTTGGCTCCAGGTATCAGGGGCTTGATGAAATATGGGCCAAAATAGCCAGATGTTGTCTGCTTGCTTTGGTGAAGTAGAAACAAAACTGTACATAGTATTATTTCAACATGTAGTAAATCAGAGATTGGACTTCTTTTACATGGCTTGAAGGGTTAAATATGTTTCAAATACACTTTTCTTGGTTTGCATGGTCACTCCATTTTGACATCAAATGTACTGAAAATACTTTGGAAATGGATTTCTCTTCTAATTATTTGTTAATTAACATGGTTGTATTTTCAGCCTTTAGAATGTGTATGTGTGTTTTGCAACATACTTGAATCTTTTCAGGTGTTACTGCTAGCGAGTGCAGTGCCTTCAGGCATCTCGAGAATGGCCGAACGTTTTTCCGTTACGGTGGACTGTACGTGACTTTCAGCTGTAACCCAGGCTTCAGGTTGCATGGTCACCGCACCAGCAGCTGTGTGTCGGGCCAGTGGGCGAGACATCCACCACTGTGCGTCGGTCAGTCATTACAGTAAATATTATAAATATGCAGACAATATTTTAAGCACACAAAAATATAAACATAAGCACAAACAAACGTAAAATGTATGAGTTCATGCTTTTGAGTTCAAGATTCCAGTGGAAAATGTAGTACATTAATAGAACTTTGGGACGAATGCAGTGTAGTGTGAACAGAACTGTAACTGTACAGTGTGTATCTACTGCACTTTATCTTATTGTCCAGTTTAAGGATGAATCAAGCCCAGTGATGGCTAATCATGATATTGAGTTAGAGGCTAAAATCTAATATACATTAGTATCTTGACAGTAAAACTATTATGGCTGAGCAATGTAAATTTTATATATGTATATATATATTCATTGATGGCATAATAATGATGTGGAGTTTTATCTCACACACACACACACCACACAAGGTAGATATAATAAAGATATAATAATTTATTGTTAATAACTAATTTATATTTTCAAATAGGTAATATATTTTTAATAATTAATGAGTGTTTCAAGTCCATGTGTTAACAAACCATCTAACATGAATGCCGTAAATGAATTTTATATTGGCGTCATTTTATCTCTGAAATGCCACCTCTTTTATACAGGCACTTCTACTCCAGCCATACTACATATGGGTCTTTGTATAAATTAGTTTGTAAAGTGGTATTATGTATTTAATGCAAAGGTTTCTTAGTTTTTCAGGGATATAGCAAGTTTTGTCTGAGGGATTCTCTACAGAATGGCTTGTTGTTGTGATGAGGTGTGTTTTGTTGCTGGCTTCACTGCTGGATGCTTTATCCATGCCATTGATGTGCATGTGTCTGTTTAGTTTGTTAGCCATCTGACTAGATTCCTCTTGTGCCTGCACACCCTAGCTCCAGGATGCCCTAGTCCTGGCAAGCTCCTGCATGGCACCACATTGATGTCTCCTGATGCTTCACTGGTCCAATTCACCTGCAGCACTGGGTTCAGGCTCTATGGCTCACCATTGCTCTACTGCAAAGGCAAGAGCTGGAATGGCAGCACACCCGTTTGTAAAGGTGAGTGATCTTAAAAAGAGTGGATGTAGTCAAGGCAATGCAAGCAATTAAATCGGGTACGTGACGTGTCCGTATTTCTAATACGCTGTTTATCCACTGAGTGACAAATTGTCTAATAGCTTCTTCCCAACCATTGTTATATGGATGCATTAACTTTGGGTCATTCTTCATGTTAATAGTACTGCTAGGAAATGCACAAGGCTGACTCCCAATAAAGAGTCACAGCAAGTTTCAAGTCATTTTTTCAATTAACACCATCATTTCTGGTTTCAGAATTGGACATCATGAACTTCTTCCAGCAGAAGCAAACATCACTGTACAAACCTGGTACAGAGGTCAACCAAGACATGACCTATCTGAAAAACCATTTCATTGCTATCACTGCTGCCAAAGAGTCCTTTCTAAAATTCTCCCTGCTTGGGACTCCTCAGCCCAAACCCCAGTTGATTGGAGAGTCACCTGAGGAGTCACAGAAACATCCAAGCCCTCCAAAAAAGCTACAAGCTACAGTAAAGGCTGTAGGACTCGAAGACACAATTACAAAATGGAATAACATGGGGGGACCAACAACATTTGCAGATCCACTCAACCAACCACTACCACCAGCTACATTACTGACGTCTCTAACAGTCTCACCCACCACTCTGCTTCCTACTACATTATCAAAACCCACTCAGTCATCCATCTTGGTCACTTCAACTATAAATGATCAGCAAGAAGTGTCATCCAATTTCCTAGATCAAATGCTTTCATCTACACCCAAAGAAGAAGATAAGAGAGAAATCTATTTGACTTCAACAGCACAGATGCATCATGAAATTCCAGTCACACCTTTCCAAAACCTTGGTGTATCAAGGGGAACTAATTTGGCAACAGTTGATTCAAGTTCAGTCGAAACACACACGAACAGTCTTCAGAATGGTGTCTCTCGAGATGCGACTACAGTGCCCCCAGAAATCCTTAAGAATGGTGAATTATCTAATAACTTTAGGATTCCATTTGAAGCTTCTCCCAATGAAGATATCTCAGAGTCTTTACAGATAACAGAGGAAGTGAGTACTGCTGTCTCTTCAACCAGCTCTCTTGATCTCCCAGTATCTAAAAATGAGCCACTTACCTCAAAATCTTTTCAGACAACTTTTATGGCTACTTCCCCACCGTTCATTCCCTCTGGGATCCACCATGGAGAATTTTTCCCCTGGAGTACTTCAGCTGGGGTTGATGAACATTTTCTGCCCAGGATGGAAATGCCAACAGCACATATCCCTGCCATAGTCTCGACTGCAGATATCCCTACCAGAGCTCTTCACCTAATGCATCTGGCAAAAGGCAGCACAGTGGTAGATAAGGAGCTTCTGGAGCCTCGTAGACTTTCAGTTGGTCAGATAGATGGAGAATTGTATGATGTTTCAGGATCAGGCAAAATTGGGCCTGCCAGCTCTAGTCTTTTGTCTCTTAAAAACAGAAAGCCAATGATCATAAATCATGATCGGCAAAATGCAACAGCTAAGCAAAGCATGGTGACACTGGCATCTACAGCAAAACACAATGTCACTGTCACCACTTCATCAATATCAGATTTTCCAGTATTCCATGCCAGTAAACGAAGGCCTGTTTGTCCTTACCCTGCCATACCTGCTCATGGAACTTTCTATTTCCATACGATACCCAACCCTGCTCCATTCCAATACAAACATTACATTCAATATGCCTGCTACGCTGGTTACACGATGGCCAACGGGGATGTGTACAGCTTCTGTGTACAGGATGGGCAGTGGAGTGGTGTCACACCTATGTGCATCGGTAAACCACTAGATTTTCAAAACTTACTTTGCTTAATACACAAGCGAAAATGACTGACAGGCTTGATGAAAAACAATATTCTTGTCATTCATATTTCATTCACAGCTGTGTTTTACATTAAAGTATTGTGGGAATTCCTCACATACATTCTTATCAACCATTTTGAAAAGGTTGCAAGGTCTTGAAAAAGCCTCTTCCAAGATAACATGTGAAGCAAGTGTCACGAAATGTGTCAATTTTAACTTAGAATGAACATAAGACTAATCTGTATACATGGTTTCATCAATGGTGATGCTGCAATTGACTTTAAAACCATTTATACCACAGCATTACTGAGTTCTCATATAAGACTATTCAGATTTTTTTTTTATGAATATCCTTTAACTCCAGCTCTGACCGCATTACTCGCTTTTAATACTTGCACTGGTACATTAGCATTTGCATAGTAACAGCTAATTTACTTGTATGATGGACACTCCAAGACTAATGTCTTAATCTACAAGCACATGACTTGTGTGACTATTAATTTTTATTATTCGATCAATGATTTAAAAAATTAGCTCAGTAAGTGTACAGAATAATAAATCAGTGTGTCATATTACACAATTTAAGGATGTACAAGTCCTTAAAATGCACTCATATGGATGACCTGGCAAGATTTCGATTATGGAGTTGAGAACGCACAGCACAAAAGCTCATGCTCATCAACAAAAAACCTCTTTACAGCTCAAAAGTGCTCTAATCGACTAGTCTGTGCAACCCTTAATGCACACAAATACATGAATACCTGCATCTCCATTAAACTTGGTTTGAATCAGTTGCACTGCTGGGCTGATGCTTACAGTAAACATGTGTGAAAGCTATTCAGAATCTACATTCACTCTGACTCCTGACTGTACATCAGACCAACCTGGGATTAGGCTGTGAATACCCTGGGCTATTAGAGCTCTGTTTACCTCATTATCTTTCTCCTGAAGCACGTCTTGTGTACATCTGCTTATTGCTTTGTGCTATTTGACCTAAAAGGATTGCAGACTATTAAACATGTTCTCTGCACTACAGATAGGTATACCCAGTACACTGTTTTTAGACAATTTATAGCAAGGAAACATGAACTGGTTCTGTTTTTGAAGTACCTGTATCCTCATAGGGTAAATAAATTAGCCTGGATATAGAGCAAAGCATGACCGGATCTGCCTACTAGGTGGAAATAAATCATTTCAGGAAGCATTTTTCTATCTCTAGCTCTATCTCTTCTTTGAGTTTCCATTTTAGTTTAAGAATGAAGACACTGAGAGAGACTTTTTAGATAAAAATGAAATATAATCCAAAAGCCTTTATTTTGGAGCAGGTGTATTCGATATTACTTGCATTAACCATGTTTATCTTTACCTGCAGGGTTAACTCCATGCTCTCTGAACAACGGTGGCTGCTCTCAAGTGTGCCAGGTGAATGCACACAGTCAGGCCGAGTGTCAGTGCGAGACTGGTTTCCTGCTGCTGGGGGACCAAAGGACATGTCGAGGTAAGAGATACATGCCTCATGTAGACATTTTATTCCAGAGTACATGTTATCCTAAAGATGTGAAACAATAACTTACCAGTTATGTGGTGGGAAAGTCCAGGACCATTAAATAATTATGAAAAAAAAACTAGAAATGTATGATTTATAAAGTATAAAGAAGGATGTTCAATATGAGTATATTTTAATAAGAGTCCTGGGATGAGCAATTCTCATATGCAAATCTACAGAATTCAGGTGAGACTTGGGCATGAACTGATTTTAAAAAAGTTTAGAGCTTTAGGTTATCCATGTAGAAGCATCCACAACTGCAGAAAGTAATCTCATAAAGGTTTTCCTTCATTTTTTTTCCCATTAGTTTCTCAGGTGCCAGGATTCTGGCACTAGCTTAACTTTTGTCTTTAGTATATCTTTATGCACATGCATCTGTTAGCACAGCAGTCAGGACATCTGGATTTAGTGCTAAATGCCTTTTAATTTCATGTTCTGTTGTCTTTGAGAGTTTCCCCAAGGCTGTGAATTCTTGTCCCACAGCAGTGTGTTATTGTAATGAGGGCGAGCCACAGCAGGTACGGGACATTTTTTACTGCAGTCGCTCTTAGCTGTTTTTAACTACACACCTAAACCTCATGTTTAACTTTTTTTTTTCAACATTCCTCAGTTTCAAATATGACTGGCAAAAAAAAATATATAATTCTTTTTTTTTTAATTCATCTTTACATCATGCTCTGCTTGTTTTGATTTGAACGCAATCTTATATTAATACTTGTATTAATCTTATTAATTTTATATTAATACTTGTACCACACACATGCATGTAAATATTTGCCTTTATTGTTCTTCACTTGTGTACTGTAATAACTTATGTGGTACCAATCGGAAGAGGAAAGCTCCTGAGTCTGGTTCCTCCCAAGGATTTACACTTGTATTACCATTAAATCATAAGGGGGGATGGGTGAGTGGGACACCCGTTGCTGGATTAACAGAACATGAAAGTTAAACCCTGTTTTTTATCAGCTTTTGCTTTAAAACAGAACAAACTTCCTGTCTTAGGAGGCCACAGGTCTGAAATTTCTCTCATCTTTAATGATAATTTCTTAGAAATTAATGACAATGATTTTCAGTTATTCTGTGGTCCTTTTACTATAGTGTACATACACAGTAATATTGGTCATTATTTACAGCAAGCAGTGCATCCGTAATAGAACCCAACTCTGTCATTAGGGAGGAACAAAAGCCCAATATAAAGTTTCCTGGGTTTGATGCAAAAAACATTCCCTCTGCTTCTCCATATGGTATGACATGTACTAGTGCAGAGCAGTACATTACAGCAGCTTGTAAATGATGGAGTAAGACTGGAAGGAAATGTGTGACACCAACAACACCGAAGAGAGGGTGTGCGGTTAGTGCAGAGTTGCCCAATGAATACTTGAAACACTATCATGATGAACGTATTTATTCATTTAGTTCTTACGCCCCCATATTTGATCGTTATTCAGACCTTAGACATATACTTAATCCCTAATCAGAAGTCATGCGAGGGTTATGCAGGCTGCGTGGAGGCGTGTCTCGTGATTCTGAACTTAATAATTAAGTTCAGTGTCACTGTCTGACAGTTTGAGCTCACACTGAATTGTATGGTTCTAGGCTGTAAATATACACAAAAAATATAGAATGCCGTTTATGGCCAATGTTAAATGCATAAATATGACCAGGTGTCTTTATTCCATCACTGGAATGTCTACCATATGATATAATAATTCATGTAGCCATGTCAACGCTCCCCCCTCTTTAATCTGCTCCAGACGTGCCGTGTACGCCTGTGTTGCTGCATTTATAAAATGTCATACATGTTTGTGTGGTCTGTAGATCTGGACGAGTGTGTGGAGGGTCTGCATGCGTGCCAGCAGGTCTGTGAAAACACCTTTGGCTCATACAGGTGCAGCTGCAGCCATGGTTTCCAACTTTCATCCAACAGGATGTCCTGCACCGGTGAGTTCTTCACTCCAGGACTGCACTCTTCACCCAGTCTGGAGTGTGTTTGTATGCCAGGAGTCTAAATGACTAGAGGGAGTATTTATACCTGAAAACACACTGTGTTAATGGTAAGACAACAAAATCAAATACTGAATTAAACTTCATTGTCAAACAAAATGTGTAAATGTGTAGAAAATGTGTAAAAGGACCATTATATGGTTACATGCAGACCAAACGCAGTCACTATGCTTACATTCAAATTACCGTCTTTCCTGCTGATTGATGGGTTTTTTTTGCGATTTATGTTCATAATTCTAAGACACGCACATTTGCTATTGCGTGTAATGCAAGGTAAGAACATCACACTGTCAGAAAGTGTGGCTAAACAGTCAAGCTATGCTTTCATCAGAAGGCTCTTGTGACACATCTGTCTATTCCAGATGTGAACGAGTGTGTGCTGCCTGCTGGCATGGCTCGCTGTGTGTTCGGCTGCGTTAACACACCAGGCAGCTTTCATTGTCTCTGTCCGCCGGGATATAGCATGAACATCACAGACGGGCTTTGTGAAGGTCAGAAAGACCCCACTCCCACTTCCACATCTTTCTATTTAGATCGAATGCAATATTACAGGCTGATGTTCAGCATTTTCCTGAGCGGTGTGTGTTTGTGCCCTGATCGCGCAGATATAGATGAATGTGTCGAGAATACGGGTCTTGGACCATGTGCCAATCTATGTGTGAATACTCCAGGATCCTTCCATTGTGTCTGTCCAAATGGATATCAGCTAGCTGGAGACGGGACGACCTGCATCTCGGAGTGTCCACCAGGATACCGCAGAACACTTCCTGATCCGTTAGTAGGAAATTCAACTTCACTGTCTTGTGTTGGTAAGTGCATCAGTGGTGTACAACAGCACAAAAATAAATCTGTATTCAGCTCCATTCACCTGGATCAGAATATACCCGAACAAGTTTTATAAAGCATTGAATTGGTATGTAGAACAACTGCAGCCAATGCTAGTATTAAAGTAATGAATGTACTCAGACAGAACTATGTTTGAAAATGGAATGACTTTACCAAGATGTGTAAACAGATGTGGAGCATAGATTCAGCCGCACCATTAAAAGGTGTGCATAGGGACCATGATCCCCCAGGAGTAGGCAGTTTTTCTTTCATGCCGGTGGGACAGGAGCTCAAATGTGAGAACACAAATAAAGGCCACATTCATTAACATGCTGGGTGCTTGCATATCATGGCCTAGTCACTGGGTTCTTTCATCTTTAGGAACAGATTTACCATGTTCAGGTTCACAGTGTTTAAATTACTCATTTTCTTACATTAATTGTAACTGATATAAATGTGTATGTATGAATGCAGTTTTAAAAATTCATATTAGACTAGTCTGTGTAGTGTTTTCTAATGAATGTGCACATCCATTTCAGATATTAATGAGTGTGAGCAAATGAAACACCACCAGCAGCACAAGTGTGAATGGAAGTGTGTTAACTTGCCAGGCACACACCGTTGCATCTGTCCACGTGGATACACACGGCATCCAAATGGATACCAGTGCAAGGGTTAGTTCATATAACTGAATGGAGATATGAATGGAAATACTCCAACAATTAGCAGAATTTCTGGAACGGCCAAATAAGCTGAATGCATAGCTAATTATTTTGTCTGTCTTATGCTTTTCCCCCCAGATATCAATGAATGTGCACTGAGGAATGGGGGCTGCTCCTACATATGCATGAACCACAGAGGGGGCTACAAATGTGCTTGTCCCAAAAATTACCGTATCTCTCCTCACAACAGGAAGAAGTGCCAGCCAATTTAAAATTCACATAGGATTGTCTCTTCTCATACATCTAGTACTGTTTCCACTGTTTACTTATTCACCCACCTTGTCATATAAATGTAAGACATAATGTATTTAAAGTTAGATCTTTGAATTTTGTATAAGAAGTTAAACATAGAATTAATTATTTTATTCTTCTAAACACAACTCCATTGTGTCCTGTAATTTTTGCAAATTGGCAGGAAGTGGATTCTCATTTTTGTTCTTAAACTATTTGAAAAAGTTCAGTAAAGACGAGCATTCACATTTTTTTGGTTGTGGTGCATTTAGCCATCCATGGCATTTATAATTGTGAGTTAGTATTTGTGGCGGTGGGGGATTTCAGCTGTGCGGGGTATTTGTGGTTCTGAGACAATAAGCTGTGGGGGTTATTTGGTTCTGAAGGCATTTAAATATGGGGGAATTCAACAGTGTAGCTGAGGTGGAATAAAACTTCATGAGCATTTAGGTTGAGAGGGGGTATTTGTGGTTGAGGAACATTTAGCTGTGTAGATTATGAGTATGCCTAATATGATCTTTGAGTGTAGATACAAGTTTGTATAGGATTGTGACAGGTTTGCAGTGTGATACCCAAGCACACAATAGACTCGAGGGAATGTTCTGTGGGTTTTAATTTTTGTTTCATGTGAAAGACAAAAATGGCCCTATTGGGCAGTGAGTCCACTAGGTTTAGTGTGTAATTGCTTTAAATACCTCAGGTGCTAGGTACATTCTACATCCTCATGATGTAGGAAATTTCCACAGGAAAATGAGGGGGCAGCACATTGTGGCCCTGAGAGAAGTGTGAAAATAAATGGGTCACATCCCTTTTGGAGACAAAAAAAAAAAAAAAAAAAAAAAAAAAAAAAAAAAAAGAATTACAAACTCAACTATAGGCTAAGACAAAACAAAGACTCCAATGTTATCCTTTGCTTCCACAGTACATGCTAAACTGGTCAACTTTTCCATGTCATTTCATCTAAAGGAAACTTTCCTAACTATAAAACAAAGTTTTCCTGTAATCTACTTTCCTGTCACTCACATTTTGTTTTTGTTTAAAAAGGACAAACCAACATGAAAACCAGAGAGTTGTCTATGGGAGAAAAGCAAGCCATAATGAAGCTGAGAAAAGAGGGAAAACCGATCAGAGCCGTTGAACATTGGGCATAGCCTATACAACAAGTTGGAACATCGTGAAAAATAAAGAAACCACTGGTGTGTTAGCAACCAGACATCAAACAGGTCGGCCAAGGAAAACAACAGCACTTAAGAGAAACATTGTGAAACAAACCAAAAATAAGTCTGTGACAACAACCTCCACAGGGCAGCGGTGAAGGGATCACAATCCAATTCTCAAAGAAGACTTCAAGAAAAGAAATATAGAGGGCATACCACAAAATGCAAACCATTCATCAGCAGTAAGAATCAGAAGGCCAGATTGGAATTAACAAAGAAATACAGAGATGAGCCACAAAGGTTATGGAACCAAGATTAACTCCTAGAAAAGGACTTCAAGGGGAAAAGTGGAAGGTTTTAGACTGGCCAAGTTAATCACCAGACCTTAACCCAACTAAGCATGCATTTCACCTCACCTTATAGCTGAAGAGGGGAACCCCCAAAACAAACAAGAACTGAGAAGTAGAATGCAACAGTTTAGTGGTAACAGTGGGTCACAGGCTTCATGCAATTATTGCATGTAAGGGATATGCAACCAAATATTAAGTGCTATTTACTTTAACTAATATTTATCTATTTGTTCCTATGCTTTTGCTCACAACAAATTGGGTGGTCTTCCATTAAAGGTACCATGTTCTAAGTTGTTTAACACATTCATATGTAAATATTTAAAAAATTAAAGCTGAAATTATCATCAATCGTCTCATATTCATTTTTATTATCTCAAACCAGAATGTCTCCAGTGTACAGCACAAACAAAATAATTGGCCTTGCTGTTCCAATACTTTCAGTTCCAATACTATACAGAAGGCACTGTGCATCTTAGATGTGCCCCAGGCCTACCAACCATTATCTAAAATAAACAGACCATAACAAGTGATAAGCACAATGGCATCCTTCTTTCAGTCGAGCAGCCGAATAGGGACATAGTCCAAACAGACTGTGTAAAGGTGTCATTTCAGGTAATACTGGAAAAAGAGGAAAGCCAACGGGACTAGAAAACACCATCAATGACTTGAAAGCATGGAGTTTCCTGCAAATGTTCCCAGCTAGGCAGTCCTTACCTTGCAGAACCTAGGACAAATCAGCTTTGAACCCTCTGTCCAACACCTATGTCTATAATATAATAGGCAAAGACAAATGATGTAAGATGTAAGAGAAGCAATTGCTGCTATCTTAAAAATTTGAAGATGCCCAAGACCCAAAATGGATTCGTGCATGATGTACCATCTGTCCTGTTGCACACTGATTCTCTGTGTGGTTCTCCTTGAGCCTGGCTCATATCTCAAAGACTTCACAGCCAATTGTTATTGGCAAATACTGAAATCACATTATATACACACACTGTGGCACCCAGGACTGAGTGAAATCAAATCCTTTACTTTTCTTAGACACCAAATTGGACTAGATAGAGTTTGAAGTAGGATCACTTTTGGGAGATTATTGGTCTCTTGCATTGTTAATCTTACTTGTTTTATTGAAGTGCCATGATAGTGCAGTGGGTTATTTGGTATGTTTTCCATTTGTCTATTTGAACCCCTTCAGAGTTACCATGTGACCTCGAAGGGCCTTTGCCACCAAATTGAGCTATAGGGTCAAGAGCAACACAAGGACCTTGTCTCCCAGTAAAATTGTCTAAGTAGTTGTTGAGCAGTTGTTGCCATTCCTGGACCAGCAGGAAAATATCTAATGTTTTGCTATCTGTTTCCAGGTGTTCCTTAATCATGTCCAACACACCCCATAGCTTCTTCTGGGACACCTGCTGATCTACTGGAGTCGACTCCAACTATTTATTGAAACCTGTTACATAACGTAACATCTGTTACGGTTGGTCATACAAACTAGCTTTTAAACATTTCGTTAACATATTCTACCAACTTGACATTACATTGTCTGTCGGGATTCAGTGCTTCAACTATGTCTTTGGAGAGAGTGTCCACTTAGAACCCACTTCTTGATGCTGCATTGCATATTCCACTAGCCACTGTAGGGCATGGTACCCCGGTGCTGAACAGGCTAGTGGCTCAACAAGCCAAGCAATGACAAGCCATGCCAGTTCTTTCAAACTGGATCAGGGTAAGAGGTAACCCTAACCCTAGGCCACAACATCGCATTTGTAGCCGATGGATCTACCAGTGCAACGGTCATGGAATGATGCACACCAATGGCAAATATCAAGTTAACAGGTTATAGGGTTTTATCTGCTCCAGTTGATGGTAACAGTTTCTCTGGTTTTAGTGTCCCTAGTCATTCTCTATAGCTTAGCAAAAAAAAAAGATTAAAAAGTGAGACATACCCAAGAGGACATGTTGAGTCTTGCTTTTTGACTTGGTTGGTTGAAAGTGTTGGTCTGCCCTTGGTTTCAGACTGAGGAGAGACTTGGTGTTGCCCCTGCATTGCCGCAATGGACTTTGGGATGTTGCTCCATGTCCAATGTGTATATTTGAGCAAATTCCCAAATTTGTGCACAAGTGTGACATTGGTAGTGTCTGCCTCGAGAACATGAGATCTTTCTGATGACAACTTTAACAGTAAGTTTAAGAACATTAACTTTCTGCTTTGCACCTCACGACATGGGGAGGGAATGAAAATACATTTTGGGTAAATGAGGCTCAGGACCCAAAATCCTGGTTCCTGGTGCAAACCTGTAATAAAGTGTGTATCTATGTGCTACAAAGTTTATTATATGTTCTTGATCATTATATCTAATACTTAGTCGAGAGGTTAATCTTTTAAATAGGAGTTGGTAACTTCTGACCGTCTCTTAGTTTTTTGGCAGATCAGAGTATAAAAAGAGAGACAAAAATCCAAAAAAAAAATCTTTTCAGAACACTTTTAATATATAACAACATATTTACAAATATTTAACATTTGACACTATGTAGTTAAGAGATGTTCCTACAGGTGTCTCTATTTAACAAATTCTCGACATAAATATAATTTCAACATGACTCCCCCTTGCCCATAACTACAGTAAGAATAAAGTAGCTCAACAGGCTACCAAGTCAGCTGCAAAGTGTTGTCTTTTTTTTCTCAACTTTAAAATACAAAAATACCATTGTCCCAACACAATATTAATAGCAAATCTATAGCTTAAGATTCATCACAACACACACGGAAGCTCGCATGTCTGCTTGATGGACATTCATTAGGACGAAAATGTGTTGGTCCTGGAAGCCAAATCCCTTATACATTGTTGAATGCAATCGTTAAAACAGGACAGATGGAGTAAGAGCAAGACATAAAAACAGTAGTTGGTCACATCATTTTTCCAGTTTCTTTAAGGACAAGGGAGATAAACAACAAAAGGGAATTCAGTGTTTATTCCACAATTTGAAGTTTAGCACATTTGAGTATATCCACAATGGATGAGCGAGTAATGATGAGCGAATGAGGGGCAACGGTATGTATAGTACTTTTATGTTAGTTACTCAGGTAAACAAGGACTGTGCCTAGTTCGCTTTTATCTTGGCCATATATTTGGCACTCAGCTACAGAATCAGGTCCAGAGCAATTTAAAGGGGCAAGGCTTATAGCTCCTAAAAAAGCTAAAGGTACTGTAAAGCTTGTATGTGACTCTGTTAAAGGTACCATTGGTACTGTTCATTGCCAATGGAGATGAAGATGCTGTTGAAGGCCAGGGGTTAAAACCTCAGCAGAACCAAGCTGCTGCTGTTTTACCCTTGAGGAAGGCCCTTAACACTATCCTCTCCAGGGGCTCCATATCGTGGCTAACCCCAGCTTCCTAACCTAACAAACCGGGATACGTAAGTATGTATCTGTCCTGTAACATATATGTGACAAATATTAGCTTCCTTAATTCTTCTTCTTAATAATAGTCGGTTGCAGAGATTAGGCCTACATCGCCTTTATCTCTGGAAAGTGCAGAGGTCAGACCTATAGGATCTTTAACACTGTAAGTCAGGTATTGTGGCAGGGCATACAGCACATTTATCTCTGGTACAAGGACAAGGTCTATAGCATCACTGCATTAGTCAGTTACAGGGGGCTGGTCTATAGCACCTTTACCTTAGGTAGTCTGTGATGGGGCCAGGGTCTATAGCATCATTTCATTAGCTGGTCTAGAGCACCTATATCTTAGGTACTCCATTACAGGGACAGGGTTTATAGCACTGCTTCATAAGCCACATAGAAGGTCTGGGCCGTTAGTACCTTGGTTAATCTAGTATAAGGGCTCAGACTGTGTTAGTTACTTGATGCTGATATTGGGCTTCAATAGAACATTTAGTTAGGTAGACGGTAGCTAGGTAGATGGTTGCGGCCCACAGCGTCTTTGCCCCACTCTAATAAGGTTGAGGGGCTGGCCCTATAGCACCTTTACATCTTGTAGCCAGGTGGAGGCGCAGGGCCTACAGCATTTACTTTAGTTATCCAGCGAGAAATTTTAATGAGACATCAGTAGTCTGCTAAAAATAAACAGCATGATGAAATGTGGTACAAGCACACAAGAGCCTCAAACGATTTCTGTTGACATGCAGTAGGTAACAAAATTCACATGGGGTAAAATATATTATAGATTTAAATGACATCATTGTTTGACCCATATCCTTTGAAAATTTAAATTTCATGCCAAAGCAGTCAGCCTGATCAGATGTGTCACAGGTAAATGTTACAGCAATGTCTTGCTAGCACGGAATAGTTTCACATTGTTTTTCATATTATTTCGCACACTGTATACAGTAGTTAAACCCTTAGCTGCTGGCCTAAGCCTTTATATATGAATTTAACAGAGACCCAAGACCTAAATGGAAAGAGTGCATGTGAAAGTGTTTAAAGCATGAGAACAATGAACAGAAGCGGAAAACTCGGCTTTCACAGCGCAGAGTACCAGGGATTTAGAAAGACCATGTACCATGAAATGTAATGGTGAACTGCGGGGAGGACATGGGTTTCTTTAACCCATTAAAATCATAAATAGCACTTAACAGAGGAAAGTGATCCAAGAGTTTGTTCCAGGTTGGCTCATTTCAGTGTATGGCACTACAAGAAGTCACTTTCTGTCTTTAGTTCCATTCAGTTTTGCCTCCACCCTGAATGTTTATCACTGTTAAAAAGTTAATGATTACACAACACCCTGATGCATTTGTCTTTCTAGTAAATCCCCTTAAGTGGTCTTTTGTTCTAAAGTGCAAATAGTGCTTTGTCGCCTGTGTTCCAATTTTCAGGGGTCATTTACGCAGCCATCCACCAGGAGGTGACAGAGGGACAGGTGCAGTTGTAAAGGAATCCAGGACAGGGCAGCTCTTTATTCCTCTGTTGCACACGCAGTTGGCTCCAGCAGATCCAGCGGCTTCACTATCTCTTCATTATACACTCTCAGAATGGCTTCACATACAAACCGATACTGACTCTGTAAAGGTAGACATTAAATGGAAGAAGATTCAGGAGATGGAAGGAAAATCGCAGGCCAAATTTCAAGGTCAGACACATTCCTTCGTTCCCTCGCCAGCCTCTCATTTTTTCACTCTTGATGTCGATTAAAAAAAAAAAAAAAAAAAAAAAAAAAAAAAAAAAAAAAAAAATGCAGCTTATGTTACAAAAATCCTCCTTACCAACACGCCTCATATATCAATGATCATATCAATTATAAAAGTTTTCTTTGTTAAATTACACACCATCATACACATCTCTGTGAATTAGCGGTCCCTAAAAGTTAATAATGAGCTCATTAATACAATTTTCCCTAAATGTTGTCAAAGCTGCTGTTGCAGAAAATACCCCTTCTGACCAATCAGAATCTAGAAATCGAGAACAGCACTGTGGAACAATCTAATATATACATATATTAGGTCACATGGGCATAATGAGTGAAAAAAGTTTTGTAAATATAGAAATATGGTATCTGTTGCTCCTAAAAATTGCACTCAGCCTCCTGGATCTACTTTAACAGATTTTGGGGGTTTGGGGGGGGGGGGTGTTAGACTACTTACAGCAGTTTGAATCATCATGGCTCGCTGGTCTCTCATGGTTCGGACAATGTCTAAGGGATATACATCTTGACTCCGCTCGATCAGACACATCGCGGTCTCCATGGTGATCAGAACCCCAGTGCGACCGATCCCAGCGCTACCAGGGGGAAGGCAGTGGATCAGTGACACACAGGATGAGCTCCACTGAGCATCTGATTACCATGTATTATCATCATAGAACTAGTTTTCTTCAATAAAAAAAGCCAGGAAAGCTATACACATACATACACACATTATATATATAATATATATATACACACACACATACATATACATACATACACACACACACACACACGTGTGTGTATATAATATATATATTAATATATATATATATATATATGTAAAACATTTACATAGCTAATTAACAAGGTGCTTGATTATAAGTACAAAGCTGTAGCTTTTATATAGCCATTAACTTTAATTATTGCTGTTATACCTCTATTATTGCACTTTTCTATTCTCTACTCAGACTTATTGCCTTCTTACATGGTGTACAATATATTCCAAAATTATTATATTATAGGAAATATACTCAAAAGCTTAGTATCCTGAATATCAGGATATCCGTATTAAACTCAGACCCCGATGTCCAGTTATCAGGGTTATAGCTATTTTTTGGACGCTAAAATATTTTGTCCTCTTCTGCTTTTCTTGCCGATAGGAAAACACAATTCATCTCGCCTCTTTACAACCTCCATTTCCCATCTTCTCCTAGAAAGTGTGACATTTTTGGGACTCATTTTACATGATTGAGGTCATTTACCACTATGAACATTTACAATACGGTGTGCGAGGTAATAAAACAGGAACAACCGCTCTGGAGCCACAGACGGTCTACGGACAATGGTGGAACACTAGCACGATCTAGTGGTAGCCTAGATTATATATATATATATATATATAAAATACAACATGATTATTGTTTGCTTATGTTGCAATATCTGTCTACTGGCATGATATATATACCAAACTCCTTATGCTTTCACGGTAAGTCAACATGGCTGTAGATGTAAATGATGGATGTTCTGTAGCTCTGACCTGCAGTGCACCACCACGGGGTTGTGCGAGTCTCCTCGCTTACTGCGCACCAGGTTAACAAAGTTCAGGAAATCGGTAGAGTCGTCTGGAACGCCGTGATCAGGCCAGGCCATGTACTGCATCTGACTGATGTGCCTCTCTTGTTTAGTCTACACACAAACACACACATGGCACATATAGAACACATGACAACACTACACCCATATTCCATACATGGATTTAGAGTTTGATTTGTACGCATTACAAGTGGACCGACATGAAACCATTTATAGCATAACCACAAACCTCTAAAATAAACATTTTGCAGCGAATTAACAAACAATATAACGATTTTAAATGTCCATTTACTGATGTACCTTCCTACAGTCATACTGCCCTACCTCTAGATGTGTGAGCGTAAGTTCTCGGAGCAGATATGCCGATTTCCCGTCCTCAGACACACAGGACACCTGGAAGTTGCCGTAAGTGCCAGTGGCAGAGACATTCGGCCAGTACTGGTGACACTTCACCTGAAAAAAAGAGTCACTAAAATCTAGCACTTTGGAGTTTATATAAATGTTTAGACACTCATATTTTCAAATCGCTAAACCTTAAAATCAACTTTTTAAAACTTTGTGTTGCTGCAGATTTGAGTCACATGGCACTTTAACCGCACACAGGTCGACTCCATTATAATAATGCTGTGCTTTCTGATGGCTACTGATTGCAGTTCAGAGGTTTCACAGCAACATGGTGAATACTTACGCAATCACAACATTGTTTATTAGTTAATACATTTTGCAACCTATAATGATTTCACCTCTATTGGGCTTTTTGGGTAGATTTTTCTTTCCGATACAGTCCATTTCGGTTCCTAAAGAAATTTGTATAAGTGCTGGTGAGAACACATGCAAACCGCTCTAGGTACAAAGGTGTGTGAGCGAGGCGGTCTCGGTCCGCATCCAAGTGAACTCTAGCGCCGTTTGACTGCAGTGAGAAAGTGATCCGAGTCGGCAGAAGACGGCAGGACGTTCACCTGTTTGAACCTGGAATGTTTATGGGATGTGGGTTGCATTTTCTTTAAAGTAGCAAAGTTGAAAAACTGACCCTCTCAAAAAAATAGAAATTAAACCCTGGTTGCAAACACAGTATGCAGTCATTTATATAATTAGCTATTCATTTCTTTAGCATCCAAGTCACCTATGTCTCGAAGTTCTTTTCCCCGGGATGTTTCAGGGAGTTTTTCCTTGCCAGTGTCACCTCATTAAGCAAACTATATTTCTAAATATATTTAGATTTATATCTAAATTTGGCAAAGTGTCTATACTTAAAAGTGCCGAACAGATTGTTTGGTTTTCCATCATCGTATTTCTGACCATTGAATAAAGGACCACCTTTTTTCATTTCTAATCCTATTCTGCGAATGGACCAACAGCCCCTTTATTTGGCATATATATTTGGTTATTTATATAGCCTGAGCCATGTTGTGATGATCAGTTTCTTGTACATGCTTTGTGTGCATCCATGTCCGAGTGTGTAAAGTAAGGGCTGCTCATACCCTGCCCCGTTCCACCAGCGTGGTGAGCATGACGACCAGGGCGGCGCTCTGCTCCCACACCATCTGCCAGAAATCACAACAAGTGCCAGGTAGTGGGCCCTGGCACGCAATGTATCGCCTCATGCCACCTCCCCCGGGTATCTCCATCTTAGGACACAAGAAACACAAGAACACAGTTAACATCAGTACAGCTAGGTGGTCATTTACTACAGGTTACTACAACCCGAATTCCAGGAAAGTTGGGACGTTCTTTAAATTTGAATACAATGAAAACTAAAAGACTTTCAAATCACATGAGCCAATATTTTATTCCCAACAGAACATAGATAACATAAATGTTTAAACTGAGAGATTTTTGCAATTTTATGCAAAAAATGAGCACATTTAAAATTTGATGCTTGCTACAGGTCTCAAAATAGTTGGGACAGGGGCATGTTTACTATGGTGTAGCATCTCCTTCTTTTCAAAACAGTTTGAAGACATGTGGGCATCGAGGTTATGAGTTTCTGGAGATTTGGTGTTGGAATTTGGTCCCATTCTTGCCTGATATAGGTTTCCAGCTGCTGAAGAGTTCGTGGTCACCTTTGACTTATTTTTCATTTAATGACGGGCCAAATATTCTCTATAGGTGAAAGATCCAGACTGCAGGCCAATTCAGCACCTGGACTCTTCTCCGACGAAGCCATGCTGTTGTAATGGCTGCAGTATGTGGCTTTGCATTGTCCTGCTGAAATACACAAGGCCTTCCCTGAAATAGACGTCGTCTGGAGGGGAGCATATGTTGCTCTAA
>JAQMYM010000023.1:30805629-30829967 GCA_030014255.1 Parauchenoglanis ngamensis
AATCTGAAATATGAAATATATTTTGTTTTTTTTTTTACACTTTTTTGTTTACCACATAATTCAGTATATGCCATACGAGTTGCTTCATAGTTTTGATGTATTCAGTAATGTTTTACAACGTAGAAAGCAAAAAAAATAAAGAAAAACCTATGAAGAAGAGTGGGCGTGTGCAAACTTTTGACGGGTAGTGTGTATTAAAGGTACAAATGATGTACACTTAATGTAAGAAGAACCCCTTTATTTTCAGATACAAAATGTCTACAAATTAACCTAGGATATTAAAGATGACTGAAAAAGAAATGAATATTCATATATGCAAACATATGTACAGACATGAAGGTCTGGCGTTTTTAAACAGGATGACTGAAACCCGTATGTGTTTTGGAAAACACGGGACAAATTTCACTTCTCGTGGGAAAGCTGCTTACCGAGTCTCGTCGGAGTTGGATAAAAAACTGCCTTGATTTGAAGGATATTTTGACAATTTTCACCCTGGAAGATAATGAAACATGAATGTTAATACAATTAGCTCCACGCTACAGACCACAGACTCTAAAAGACACATTTACTACTTTTATATCTGATCAAACTAAATGCTACTGAAATCAATAAATAGTGGTTGCTTTTAAGGTGTCTGTGTGAAATTGGGGAGTGAAACCTTTTAAAGCAACAACTTTACTTGTGGTTCAGATGCATGCAAGATATTTCAGTCTGTAGTTTACACAGTCAGAACTATGTGTAGTAGAAAATGTCACAGTTGAAGGGTTTCCCCAAGCTGCCCCACACATCATGGTATCATATCTTTAATACACAGAAACTGTTATGCATAAAGACGAACCTTGTATGTATTGAACCTACATACATTTTTATTGCCGCAACAGAGGAGTAAAACTATATATTGAAATATACATTAGCACCATCACCCACTAGTCAGTCTACAGTATATGTGCATGTGCGTGCATTATTTGCCAGCGGCGTGTTGAACTGTAGAGGTACTCACCATGGGAAGTGGTTGAGCCGTACCCTGTTTTTATAGATGCAGATCCCAGCAGCCATCACTCCGACGTGGACCTCAGCGTTGCTCTGGTCCTGTCATATACAAATTGGTTTGTAACATGAAAGACAGCCTGCTTGAATCGTACGGCGGATATCAAAAGTCTACACGCCCCTGTTAAAACGGCAGGTTTTGTGAAGGGAAAAAAAAAATGGAACCAAGATGAATCTGAACTTTTTTTTTTTTCACCCTTACTAACTGTGAAACAACAAGGTAGAAAAAAAGAAGATAAAAACAAAACATTTTACGGAAAAATCAAATCGTGCAAGTGTGCACACCATTTTATAATTGGGGATGTGTTCAGAATGAACCGGTCACATTCAATCTCAGGTTCAAAAGTAATTATCATACAGTGATTAACCCCAAATAAAGATGAGCTGATCAGCCTTTCCTCACAAAAACAGCGGCCTAAATGACCCCAAGGCATGCGGCAAAATGTGCTACGGTCTGATAAGAACAATTCCAAAAGGTATCAAAATTCCTTAATTCCAAAAGGTTTGTTTGACCCAAAAAAAAAAAAAAAGAAAAAAGAAAAAAAAAGGAGGACACCACTAAAGAGGACCATACCTGAGGTGAAGCACGGTGGCGGCAGCATCATGCTTTAGTGCTGCTTTTCTGCAGTCAGAACTGGTGCATTTATCAAGGTGTAGGGAATCATGACCAGCAACAAATACCAGCTGAATTTAGTGCAAAACCTTCAGGTGTCTGCTAGTAAGGTGATGCCCTCACAATTTGACAGAACTTGAATGTTTTTGCAAGATTTTGGCTCTTACTCAGGCAGAGTGGTGTAATAAACTCCAAAACAAAGTATTAGTTTAGGTGCATGCACACTTTGCAACTAGGTGTTCTTAAGCGTTCATTTTAATTCAAAATGTTTTCTGACTTTTTTTTTTTTTACTTTATTTGCAATTTCACATTAAAGGTGGAAATGATCTGACATTAATTATCCTAGCATCATACTTTTACTTAAAAAGCCTGACCTTTTTATGGGGGGTGTGTAGATTTCTTTATATCCACTGTACCTATTTATAACTTTAGCTATTACTGCATATTTCCCAATTTAAAAAAAAAAAAAAACCCATGCATTTCTTTAACACAGGAGCTTGCTCAAATACCCGATAACACACTGCTTACGATTAGCAAACTGGTTTGATCTTTATGGTTTACTCTGGCCTGCCTTAAATAGCCTACAGTTCATTTTCTGTTATATCCTAAGTAGTTAGCACATATAGTGAACAAGAAGCCATTCGGGATTCATCCTAGTGCACGTTACTCAGTCAACTCCCTAATGTTTGCAATGTGTCCGTACTTGATCCGAGTCCACACTCAGGACCAATTCTGAGTGTGTAAAGGGGCGGGGCTCAGGCTCGCAGGTTTGCGTTTAAGTAGAAGAATTCCTTTACTAACCATGGATCAATTGCACAGTGCCATATGCCACTTTTGTGCACAGGTTCGCGATCTGGAAAGTGCTAGATTCGTCTTTGGTGAACCTCAGACCATCATTTCAAGTGGATAAGAGATTCTACTAAGGACTGGGTTTATTTCATTAGATGTAAATCACTAGCATGCTACTTTTTGCTCAAATAACAGCATAGCGAAGACAAGATGAGTTTCTATTAGGTGTGAATCATTACCAAATTGCGAGCAATAACACTTGCTTTATTGCTGTATATGGTGTTAATTTGAAACCAGTGCAGTACAGTACTGTTCAGCGCTGATGACTGATTTTTTTGGATGAGATGAAGACAGACGTCTGCCCAGGAACAAAAAAAGGACTCGGTAAAAGGATGAAAATAAAAAGTAGAGAGAGGACCACATGCAGGAAGGGAGAGTTACTCACTCGAGCATAGTGCAGTTCCACTCCATACAGCTCTAAAGAACTGGCAGAATTCAAGTAGTAAAACTCTGACTGAGCAGGAGTGAGTCCGCTAAAAGAAAAAAAAAAAAAAAAAGAGAGAGAGAGAGAGAGAGATCATTTGTGCAGTCTGTAAGGAGACTCAATCTCAGAGTTTGGAACAATGAGCTGCCTTGTTCTAGCCTGAGTGTGTGTATACGAGTGTGTGAGAGAGAGTGTGTGTGCTCAGCTGCTTCCTTTCTTTCCCCCACTTAGTCCAATCACGTTGTCTTTTACATAATCATATACAGAGGATTTCCAGATAGCTGCGGTCCCAGAGACTGGTTCTCTCAGCTTACGTGTGCTGCTGGTGCAGTTTGGCGACCTCCTTCTCAAAATCCTCCGGCGGATTTGGGATGAAGCTGTACTCGGAAAGGTAGTCTTGTGACTGCTCTGACTGGCTGTAGTCCCCCAGTTCGGCTGCAACACAGAGCGCACATTGTGACCGAGTGTGTGCGTGTGAGAAAAAGCCGGAGAGCACAAAGGCTCCTTTGCCCTCTTAAAATCTCAAACGGCGAGTCTCCCAATTCGCTCGTGGTCGTGTAAAAGTGCAACGTTAAGGCCAAAGGCAGATGTTGAGACTAGTAGCTCGGCTCCTTCCCACCAGCTGCCGCTCACGATGTAATGATCGGCCTTTCTAAAACGTAAGGTTAACCATTACCTCCATCAGCATTAATCGTTCGCAGTTGATTACTGATATTCTTTGTTTGTGAAGAGCTTAATTACTTCCATTTATGCGAATGAAGCTTGCAGAAATTTGCATACTTCACAGACCCTAAAACTTATTTAGCAAATTTACATTCAGTCACAACGATCGCATTCATTATTTCGCTTGTTTAAAACATTAAAGACTTAAAATATATGCACGGTGCCTCGGAGTTCGTAAAGAGAAGGGCAGATACACATACATATTACACCTTTTCCTCCGGAAAAGTTATGGATGAGGGGAGGAGGGAGGGCACTGATTAATTTTAGGCAATTTAGTCCTTAATTCCTTCTATACAAGAGTGTTAGGTCTCCTCTGATAAAAGAAATACTCACCCTGAACAGCATAAGAGGCCAAAACTGCTGCTGCATTCTGGGGACAATGTAACCTAAAAGACCAAGAGCACGTCACATTGCGTTCATACTTTACAACAAATGGAGTCAATTCGTCAGCTAAGGCTTTCCCTTTTCAGTCAGTCAATGCTTATTGTTGCTTTCTAGATTCTGTACTAAAATCACTGAAATACTGAAGTCATTTTTTATGTTTCAGGACAAATAAAGTCTCAGATCAAATAAAATCTTGCCCTTCGTTATTAAGAAACTCATGTAGGCGCTCAAACTTTTAGTCCAGGTTGTATTGAGAGGAATAAATGGATCAACAGGTGAAAAAGGCCTGGTAATGCTTTTCCAAACTTCACCGTAGCCTTCCTGTGAATTCGGTCCTGTTTGGCCTTTCTCCTCTGATCTCTTTCATCGGCAAGGCCTCCGTCACCACAACAACCATGTGATGTACAGGTGCACCAAGACCGCGACACTACACTATTCTATACTTGTGTCCGTCTGTCCATCTGTCTGTGTCCATGTAACTGGAGTGCGCAATTCTACTTACTTCCCGCTCTGGATGTCCTGCTTCAACTGCAAAAAGTACAGGTACCTGAAAAAAGTGGACAAGACACACAGATTTTAAAACCTACGTGTGATGCTCGACATGGAGCTTTTAATTGACGGGTTCTTGATGAAAAATCATCGGCACCTTGTGTACTCCTCTTGAAGTTTGCTCGGATCGCTTACGAAAAACTTCACCCGAAAACTGAGATTATTTGGCGAGATCCCTGGGAAAAAAAAAAAAAAAACAAACAAAAAAAAACACAGTGACATTTACTTTGGGGAAACGTACAATGTAAAACCACACAGTGGATATAAAGATCAGCATGTCCCTGTTAAAACTGAAGGGTTTTAACCGAGAAAAACATGTTTTAGTGGAAAAGTAATAATAATATAAAAAAAAAAACCTTCAAATAACCTGGCAGAATAAAAGGGTGCACACCTAGTAACTACTACTTTGTTAAAGCACCTTCAGCTTGTCATACAGCTCACAGTCGTTTTGGGGAAAAGTCTACCAATCAGGGTTTGGTCATGTTTCCATGCAAAATTGCTCCAGAGCTAGAACATTGCGCACAACCCTTTTTATTATTCCACGTGATTTCCATTTAGATCTGGTCTCGGATTCCAAAATGCTGGTCACCTTTTCTGAAACCACTCTCTCATGGAGTCGTATTTGTACTTCGAGTCCTTGTGTCTAGACTTGAGCCACGGTCCCAGCCGAAGAAAGACAGGATGCTGCCACCACCACCATGCTTCACCACATGTAGCCTATGCTGTTCTTTGGGTGATGACCCTGTCTGGTTTATGAGCCTGTTTTGTCACATGGTTTGGAGTGATTTATTTTTTTGTTTCTTTGACAAATGACATTCTATCTAGCCACCGTGTCCCATAGCCCAGACATGTGAAGAAAACAAGAGTTTGTCGTCGCATGCAGGGAGAGACCGGTCCTCGGCAGGGATTCCTGCAGCTCCTTTAATGTTTCCATACGTCTCTTGGCAGCCTGCCTGATGCATTTTCCATCATGTCCTTTCACCTATTTTGGAGGGAAATCCTCTTCTTGCTGCTTCATTCAACATCAAACGATTTGGAAATTATTTCACGGGTGAAACCTTTTGTCTGTAAAATCCTGATGCTTTGTAAGCTCTTTGCAGAGCACGGCTTCAGCGGTCAGATGAAACCAAGGCATCACGATTATCCTGGAGTCATTATTTGGTGTTAACTGACCATTTAACTGATAATAACTTGTGAATCGTTTGCTTATTTTTCACTTGAAAGTTGTCGGTTGCTAGATCACATTAAAGGTGGTAACAAGATCGGACATGATTTTATCTTGGTCTTATTTCGTTACATCTGCAGTTTTAACATGGGCGAAAGTGCACGTGTGTGTGCGTCATATCTACTGTAAAAAACTAAAAATGAAAGTAACTAATTTCACTTACTTCTCAACTGTTTCCTTATTGGTTTGCTCGGATCCAGCCACCTCTATAAACAACACAACAAAGGAGAGATTGTGCTTGTCGATTTCAGAGTGCACTTTTGTTTTGGGATCACAACACCTTAAATGGACATTTTCTTCAACAAGCAGTGTGTAAAATACAAAGCAAATCTTTTATCACTTCTAAAGAACAACCCTGTGTTTCTATGAATTATGCATCTGGTGTTCCTTTGCTTCCGCTGCCCTATTAAGGCTGTTGTATCAGTTACAAACCACAGGAGTGTGGCATGACCCGAGACTCAACTCCAACTGGTTAGGGGTGTGTGTGTGTGTGTGTGTGTAGATCCATCTCTTCCACTCTTGACAAAAGATCTATCCAACCTCTTCCGCCTACATGAGATCAAAAATGCCCACGACAGGCTAGTCCTGCTGTGATTGACAGGGGAGAGAGAGAGTGCGCCACACCTTCCACCCAGAAAGCCTCTCTTTTTTTTCCTCTATTTTGCCCTCATGGACTCCAGGCCATGGATGTTGCCGTAATTCATGACCTCTGAAAGATAGCGCTTTTCGTTTGCACCACTCCGGTGCCCTGTGTGTGAATTTGCCTTTACATGAACCTACTTAATTGTGTTTGTGTGCATTTTATGCTGGGAAAGCATTCTTGATTACAAACGAACCCTTTGTGTGTGAGCTAGGACATCTCTCCATCCATCAACCGATCCATCCCTCCTATTCATTCATCCGCCCATTCTTCCACCTGTCAGTGTGTGTGTTCGGAGGGAGAGTTTAGGGTGAGTGCGCGAGTATACATCTGCACATCCGTCCACTCAAATTTTACCAGAGGAGGTGTGAAAGACTCGCGCCTTCCCGTGAACGTGTACACGCATCTGTTTATCCTTTCACCAATCCATTTGTCCATCCAAGTGTGTGTTTAGTTACAGAGAAGAACTTTTTTATTTTTATTTTACCAGGGCAAGCTTCACTGAGAACACCGTAACCTTAAGTGTGTGTGTGTGCGAGTGTGTTTTTTATATGGCTTGCCTGGCTGTCCGAGGAGTCATCAGTGATCTGAAGTCCAAAATAGTCTTGCTCTGTCAGTTCCAGATGTTTAAAGACTGCATCCAGTAAGACCTGACCCTGATCCTGCTTCTACCGACAGAAAGAGAGTAATTTTTAGTCACTTTTTTTTAAAATCAGCTGCTGAGAGTTTAAGCTGTAATGACGCAAAACTCTGAGATCAGAGTGGTGAGACACAAAACACTACAATGCATACTAAGCTACATTAATTAATGCAAATGTATGTTAATGTGTGCACTTTGGCTCGCTGACCACAATCGAGGGATATGGAGGGGGATTGGGGGGGGGGGGGGGATCCTTCTCCATTTGCTACTAGGACACAATTAACAGGGTGCAAAAAAATCTGCTCGTTGTGTGTAGCCATAATGGTGACGGAGTGAGTCATATTAAATAACACAACTCAAACGGAATCGTTTCAACATTTGCATGTTAGGCGTCGGGGGTGGGATCGCTAAAGCGGGTCTGAATCACAAGATAATCGTCTCATTACGTTTATCTGACCTGATCAGGATGATTTGATATGCCCACATCTTTCTAGAAAATGTTTTTTGTCGCAGGGCTGGGCAAGAGATCACAATACATTTCGAAACACAAAGTATTACAATATACAGCTTTGATAAACGACAGATCAGAATTTTCTCTTTCATTTCCTGATATTTATCTAGAGGTGTTAAACAAGTTGGAAAATGGCATCTTTTGTTTGAATCCGCCCATTTTTCAGGTGGTCAGAAATATTGGAACACGTATTCGACGAGTGTTTCTCGTTGGCCGGTTACATTTGACTTTCTTAATTACTCAATGGCTCCGAATGTCTACTCCTGGTTTGAGCCCTGGATTTCTCCTTTAAAGACTGCATTTGAGGTTAAAAAGGATAAACCAACATGAAGACCAGAGAGCTGTCTATGGGAGAAAAGCTTAGAGAAGAAGGATAATCGATCAGAGGTATTTCGCACACACTGGGCATAGCCGATACAACAATGTGGAATGACCTGAAAAGGAAAGAAACCACTGGTGTGCTAACGACCAGACATGGGACAGGTAGGCCGAGGAAATCAAGAGCAGTTGATGGCAAATATGTCGGGAGAGCTGTGACGAAAATCACATGATCATGATCCACTGCAAAGGAGAACGTGGAGAAAGAAAGGATTTGCTTAAGATCCAATGATGGCTGCTTGAATGAACAGGCTCTCTGATCTTTCCTGATGATGGAACTCATGTAGCAGAAGAATGACTTTTCTTTGCCAGGTTGATACAGTTATTACAAGCAAGACAAATGTAACCAAATATTAAGTGCTATTTACTGAAAAACTGCTTGTTCCAATACTTTTGCTCACCTAAGAATTGGGTGGGCTGTCAAAAAAGTTGTTTAACACGTCTGGATGTAAAGATCAGGAAATTCTGATATATTGCCTCATTCATGTTTTGATCTCAAAGCCAAATGCCTTCAGTGTTTATTAAAAACAAAAGAATTGGCCGTTCCATTACTTTTAGAGGGGACTGTATATTAGAAAGTCTTATTTTGCTGACAGGAATGCGTGCGTCTGTGTGTGTTTACTTACATTAGCTCCGAATTCTTGCACCGTGTTGTCCAGCAGCAAAACGTTACACACCACCTGTGAGCTCGGTCTGTCTCGTGCCACTTCAGACTCTCCCACATCGGAGCTTCGGCCAGCAGGCAACCGGAAGCGTGCTGTCATTACTGTCCCCACACCGTCTGCCGAAGACATGCGACCTCCATGAGTGTGTATACGAGACAAAATACACACGTGAGGGAGAAAAAAAAAGTTAATAGCGTTTATACCACAGTGCTGTTGAATTCGCAAATCTGATTGGTCAGTGGATTCATTCTCTAGAACAGCGACTCTGACAGCAACAGTGTAGCTACGCATCTTTATTAATGCGCTCATTTTAATACGCTACTGTTTCCATAGTAACAGCTCATTCACAGGTGGAGATATACATAATGTAAGACAGATTAAAAAAAAATTAAAAAGGAATTTAACAAAGAAAAAATGTCTGATCGTCAATATGGTAAGGCTTTTAAGCAGCAAAATATTTATTTAACGTTTATGGAAGGAGTCTCCAGTCTCAGCCCTTTGAAACGGTCAGTTTTCCACCACGGGACAATCTTTAAGACAGAGGACAGTGTGATTTCAGGTTTAACTTCGAGGGGAAAAAAAAAAAAATCACTGTTTATAGTCACTATAGTGCAGGTGATAACAGGAACTAACTTCTTTAGTGGATGTGCAACGATATTATTTGTACATTGTTATTTGGCATGTGATTGTAGTATAAGGAGAATACAACTCTTAACAACAATCAATGTCAGGATGCTAACAGTGACTCTGCTTTATTTGACTGTAACAGCATGTTAAAAATAATAGTAGCCTCACTATGCTGTACTATCAACACACACAGTCCTAAAGCCTTAGCATGACACTATTCATTGCATCGTGTTCCCTCGTTCTAGTGTACTTCAGGGTTAGACATGTACACAGGCTGTGTCCTGCATTTCCACTGGTTATGACAGAGATATCAGGTTCTAACGCATAATGCCTTCGTTCCATTCATTCATCTGTAGTAATCGCTTTATCCTCATCAGGGTCACCATGGACCTACTGCTAATCACACGAACATTTTATTTCTGGGTGTATTATTATTTTTTTTTTTTTTTATATATATATATATTTATATATACATATTTTATATATAATATATATATATATATATTTTAAATACTGACATTAAAACTATAAAAATTATAATAGATCTACTAGATTTAACAAAATTCGAATATTGAATCAGCTGCTTAGAATCAGAGTTTGGGAGAAGTCAGAAATGGATACCAGCGATATCGCAGAACAGCATACTGTGACCGAATTTATCATGATCTCGATATTGTAGCGTGACGGTGAAATGATCAGCTGGATTTAATGGAATCTAATTATAAAGGCAGAGCCCGCAACGCAGAGAAAATAAGTGTTTTTAATTGTTGACTATTAGCTTAATGTAACCATAAATTAATGAATTATACAATTTGTGCAACAGAAGAAAAAGGAATGAATGAGAACTAATTAAGGATAATAATTAAAAAAAAATAAATAAATCTAGCACCTTGTATTTTCAAGGTGTGTGTTTTCATTTCGGTCCATCACTCAGAAACAGATCAGATACAATCTCTGGACCGGTCATATAAAATTACAGGATAATTGCTTGAATCACCTTTCTCTGGCTGGAAGACTCATTTGTCATAAAGTTTGATATTATGGGCTTGTCTTGTGTTTTACATGATGAAAAAGTCAG
The DNA here is from genome assembly GCA_030014255.1 of Parauchenoglanis ngamensis. Classification (NCBI taxonomy): domain Eukaryota; kingdom Metazoa; phylum Chordata; class Actinopteri; order Siluriformes; family Auchenoglanididae; genus Parauchenoglanis; species Parauchenoglanis ngamensis. Next base: position 30,815,983 of record JAQMYM010000023.1, read on the forward strand.
CTGAAATATATGTTGAGTTGGTCTATGATGAAGGCATGATCACTTTTAAAAAAAAAAAAAAAACCTCATGTCATGCAGTGCAAGAGAAGAGCTTACAAACCCTATCGGCATTTTTATATCAAAACAAAAAGCCATTTAGGTTTAGTCATCACAATATTACAGGTACTTCCTCAGAAATGGTAACCATTGGCTTTAAACCCAACACAGAGTACCCTTGAGTGTCTGGAGCCAATCGCAGACAAAAAGAAAGCAAGACATTAGAGATAAAATTACACAAGCCATAGTGATGCACATTATCGTAATGAAACGCGAGGTGTTTAAAAGATTAATTGAGACACTGGAGCGCGGTTACTCCATCCCTAAGCGTTCTAAAATCTCAGAAGTCCTCATTTGTATGCACAGCAATCCTCAGGACCAGGCTCTAACCCAGAAAAGAAGCTCTACAGCAGTGAGTTTGATGGCAGACATTCAACAGTCAGTGTCCATTTCATTACAAAGGATCAGAGAAGCTAGAGAAAACACCGGGCAAGCACCTGGAAACTCAGGTACATTTCTGCCACGGGAACCTCTTTAGGACTTAACATTCCGCATTTCTTAATAGCGGGACATTTTTCTGAAAGTAAGGAAACAAAACATCACATTCAATCTTAAATGTAACTGTAAACAGATAAAATGGACGTGTCGAACTAGGCCTGAGCTTGGTCACGGTTAAAAGGTGACTGTTATTTATGTTATGTTTGAATCCTAAAGGGATCTTCGGCTTGTACGTTCGGGGAAAAAAAAAGTTTCAAGGTTTTCTACGGAACCTCAGTTACAATAGGATTCCAAGTATAATCCTTTAAAAGCCTTAACTATCCATAAAAACACTAAACAAAACCCTCATTCAAGGAAGCATCCAGAAACTTTCCAAAAATCATCATGAATAAGAAAAAAGTTTGTTCTGCCGGCCGGTTCTGAGCTCAAGTCTCCTTCTGGGAATGTGGAACTGATGCATTCTCAGCACGCATACAGCGAGCAAAGGTCAGCCAGGGTCAGTAGCGTGTTCTCAACCTGTTCACAAATAACTTACCAGAGGATCTGTCAAAGCCGTGAGCACGGTGCCAGCAAGTCAGTTTTTCTTTAACGCACTCTGAGCATGTCTCAGGACAGGAGAAAGGTCAGTTATCGAGTCACATACCATAAATGGCTCAAACAAGACAAGAGTATTGCATGCTATTGCACCCGAATAATTAGAAAAAAAAAAGATATATGCAATGCTAGTTTTCACACATTTTGATTAACAACATAAATCCCAGCTCTGGAATGGCTCTGTTTTGAAGTACTGGAGTGACACTGGAGTTGGTCCCATATCCAGTGTTGTGCGACGGAAGCTCAAATCGAAGCTGGGCATGTGTCAAAAAAATCACCAACATTATTGTTAACATCGACACTTCAAGTTACCGTCACCTGGGTAAAATCAAAATCTTGTTCTTTTAACCTGAAAAGAATCTTACAACCTGCAATTCCCTCACTACCCATGCAATACCCCCATTACCCCTGCTAAATCCTCCCACCCCTACAATACCCTCCCTATGTACCTGTAATACTCCTATATACCTGCAATACCCGCACAACTGCAATACCATCTATACCCCTTCACTACCCTTCCTACACCAGCATTACTCTTACTACCCCTGCAATACCTCACATTACTACATCTGCAATACGCCCAATACACCTGCAAAACCCTCCTTACAGCTGCAGTGCCCTCCGTACCCCCTGAAAAAAATCCTTCTTGCACCTAAATAGCCTCTACCCCTTTAATACCTTCCAATATCAGCAATACCCTCACTACCCCTGCACTACCCTCACTACCCCTGCACTACCCTCAATACCCCTGCACTATTCAATTTAGTTTTATTTGTATAGCGCTTTTAACAGACATTGTCACAAAGCAGCTTCACAAAAGTATATAAATTCTGAATATAAACTTATGAATCTATACATTTATCTATATATATCCCTAATGAGTGGCGACGGCGGCAAGGAAAAACTCCCTGAGATGGCAGAAGGAAGAAACGTTGAGAGGAACCAGACTTAAAAGGGATCCCATCCTCATTTGGGTCACACTGTACAGTGCAATTACAACTAATACACTTAATACTAGCACTACCCTTCCAAACCGCCAAAATTCCCTCCCTTCCACTACAATACCCTCACTACCCAGTCCTGAAAACTGCGAACTGAAAACTTCAGTTCCTAACTGTGTGTTAGTTTCTAGTTATCGGTTGAGGCGCAAAAATGGAAGGACTGGAAAACTTGTAGCTAGCTGCAGTTTCCTCTTATCCTGTCAGATACAACCATTAATGTCATTAAGAGAAATTACAAAGAAATGAAAGCTTGGAGAGAAGTAGCAGAGATGGTTGGTGCCTCTGGTGAGAGTACATTGTAGCTTGCTTTGAAAATCTGTCAGTGAAGCTAGTGTCGAGCCTAGCCTGTAACATGCATGTTATATAACATAATAATTAGTGCATTATTTAATATATGTTCAACATGTAGGCTATTCATTTAGTCTACTACTGCCTCTAACTAAAACTAAAACTGCAGTAACAGCCAGTACACATCCACAAGAGACAAACGAGAAAGGGATTTGTTGCTTGCTAGTATGAACCTAGCATGAAAAGTTTAGCATCGTTCTGTCTTGTAATACTGCAATACCTGATTTCATTTGGAACAAAAAGCTGTACTGCTGGTGGTGCTCTGGACGGATGCTTCATTATATAAAATAAACATCATTTAGCATTGGTTAAAAAGCTAGCTAATCATACTAGCCAGTTGCTCTTCCATCCAAGACACATGCTAATTTAAAAAGGCTGAGAAGCTAGCTATGCACATCATGTGAACAGAGCATTAATAATGGATCATAAAGCCAATCGAATATGGAATGACGGATACAAGTGTGGTTTGGTACTGAAACACTGAAACCCATGACCAAATGATAATGGTAATTATTGCAAATATTGTGACATGCCTAATTAAAGCTTGTTAATAGCACATCCTGTTCCTTTAGCTTACCATCTTTTCTTATTACCGGCAACTTATTCTGTACAGGGTGAGCATCTGAACGCTCAATGGATAGGTGTCCAAACAACACGAGGTCACTGGCTGACCTTTTAGGAGCCATGCAGTGACCTCTAATCAGAATTCCTGTCAATCAAGCCATGCAACTCGTAAGTTTTTCTACAGATATATATATATTTCTTGTGGAACTATATTTACACTTTCGTGTTTCTGCTTTTAATTTGCTTAAAAAAAGAAATTTGTAATGAAATGCTGTCCAATCTCTCACTACTGACATGCTGCCATTTTGGATTTCAGACATATTGGAACTTGGACAAATCATTGAGTTGTCAAGAGTTGGAAAATGAAGTGGATTTCGAATACTTATTATGTAAGCTGCACTCTCAAATTCTGTCTTTTATGGGCTGAATGTGAACTTTCCTCCGATTTCAAGTGGTAGAGTTCCAAATCGAGCTGCACCAAAGAACTGGACACCGTCACGTTTTAAAAAGGGAAACATGCCTCTCCTGAGCCAGCGCGCTAATACGATTAATAAATAACATGATGTAGCAGTAGCACAGCAAGAACTGATGATTATTTTAATCTGTCCTAATATGACCCTGTGTGTCTAATGCTAATTTGTGACAAGTAGTAATCACGCCACTGTTGGATTATAATCTGTGTGTGTGTGTGTGTGTGTGTGTGTGTGTAAAAAAATCCCCCAGGTGCCACAGAAGCTATACACAAATCTCGCAATCCTCAGGGAACGAGGATGGTTACACACTCCAAACAACAGTACCATGTGTCCTCTAACCCCTCCTTATTCCCTTTACTAGCCTTTCTCTGAATGAAACAGTGAAAGGGCACACCCAAGAATAAAAAATAAAAAAAATGAAAACAGATATTAGGATGGACGCACTCGTTCCATGTGGACCATTTGTGTCATCACGTATCCCTTTGTACGCAATATATCATAGTGGCCTTCTCCATCGAAGCAGGTCTCTGTGAACATACACACACACACACACCTACCTTCTTAACAATAGGTAGCTCACAACACCGTTGGTTACTTCCTGCCTGCCTTACAGCAACGGAGGGCCGAATAATGGAACTATCTCTCGGCTGAATCATCATTTTGCTCAAACGCAGGTAAATATGTTAATGCGTTCACACCTCCGCTTTGGACTCTAGTCTTCCTAAATGAAGAGATGAACAGGGCAGGTGCTGCAGAAGAGTGCGCACCTAGACAGAGAAGCTGAGTGAGGTGATGTCATCCATTCAGCTGAAAGAGGCGTGCATATCCAAGACTCCAGTGCTGTATTAATACACCTACAGTGCTCATCTAAGTCCAACTGGACACTAATTAACTCTGTAGGAGTCCATATAAGGGCATGTCCACCCTAGGAAGATCTGCATATGCTGTGTTGCGTGTGTTGGCATGCAAGAAGGCACAGCGTTACATAATGTACAGACTGGGTAAATATGCTGTTGGCCAGTAACACAGGACTGTGGTGAGAATCATTTCAGATGATGTAATGTGGCATACGTGCATGCATGCAGAAAGACAAGAAAGCAGGCTCTGAGAGAGAGAGAGAGAGAGAGAGAGAAGCTGCAGGTGCACCTTGCAACCGAGCAATTTTGGAAGAAACGAAGCTGCACGGGCCAAGCTGGCGGCTGTGCAGTGCAATCCGAGACCCTGATTCATGCAGCACGACTGAAAACCGTTCAGAAATCCTGATTCATTCAAAAGGATCAGAGAACCTGATTCATGCAAAACAGTGTTAGCGGTGCTCACCGTCATATACACGTCCGAGAGAGTCCAGATGATGATGATGATGATGGTGGTGGTGATGATGATGAAGATGATGTAGCTGTGATGAAAGGAATAAGGAAAGCCGGAGGCAGGGAGAAGAACGAAGCGCCGCTCATCCGCTGCAAAACCGAAGAAGCCCCATTTGCTGTCCTAAAAGAGGGCCAGCAGCCTTCACGCACACACGCGCGCGCGCGCGCGCACACACACACACGCACGCGCAGCGAAAGACAGAAATAATCCCTCCTGTGTCTAGTCTCTCCTTTACAGGAATTTACGCAGACAGGACCGTCACTACTTGCCACATTATGCTAATTTGGATTTTCTTTTCACCCGTACCCGCTGACCAGCGTACGAGCAACATAGCTGTGTTAGCTGCGGAACTGCAGCGGCGCTAACATGGCGCAAACGCCCCGCGCACCCACACGTTGACAGCGGAGTGGGCGGGGCTTGAAACGGGGGGCGGGGTTTCCATGCCTAAAACAGCTCAAAGTAAATAATAATAATAATAATAATAATGATAATAATAACAGCGACACATGTCATAAATAATATCCTGCCTATTGTACTAGATGTTATGCATTATATTCTTTAAAAAAAAAAAAAAAAAAACCGGAGTTTCTGTTCTAAAATCTGATTGGCTGGGCTGCGTTCGAGCACACCTGTAACAACCGCATCACAGTAACGGCATCCTGTATTAATGCGCCAGGGTTTAAACCAATAAATACGTTACGTTACACTTAAGAAATCCCTCTTAGTGTTTCTTAGTGTCTAAAACTTATTGTTAACGGACTGCATTGCGTGGTGGAAGAATTGTGTTTTGCAAAAATTCTTAATAATAAATTATTTTTTTTAACAATGAATTTTATATTATCAGGTTTTTTTTTATTTCATCATATTGTCGGAGTTTTATAAAAGCAATAAGCCACCGGAGGGAGATTTTATCACGATTAATGGGATTTGGTTTTAAGCACACACACACACGCGATATCACCGTAGCCTTGGTAAAATCACTGTAACGCTTATCCTCGAGTGGCTTATTGATTTAAGGTACACCACAGATTTCTTTAATTACCATGTTGAAATGCTGTTTATTATGGTAGTAATGCGGGGTTGTACTTAGGCTCATTCTCTTAGTCATTCTCTCTTGGCATGAGAAGGCTGTCTCTGTATAGTTGTACATACTCGGTAACTGACTATTAAATCATTGGGTGGTTTTTGTGTTTGTTTGTTATTTCATTTGATTTTTTTTCAGTCTTCTTCGAAGTTCCACCTTAAATAATTGCAGATATGACATTCTGCCTATAGAGGGTAGTCACGAGGTTTTTTGGTTTGTTTGATTTTATCATCATCATCATCATCATCATCATTATTATTATTATTATTATTAATCCATGTGTAGTATTGTAAAAATGACCTTCAATTTCCCAGTTATATCACTTGGGCAAATTACATTTTTAGCTGTTTTTGTTTTTGTTGTTACTACGAATTGGAGAAAACATTTCCTATCTGAACTATTTTCACTCTTAAATGAATATGCTGTATAAAATGTCTTTATTTTTCTATAGCATCAGTGTTCTGATCACTGTTTAAAAGGGTAAAACACCATGGACCACCAAATTCTTACTACAGTCTAAAAGCAAATGACCTACACTATGAGGAATTTGTCTCTGGTCTGGGACAAAAGTAATAAAATGTTAACTAAATCCCTAGATTCCGTATAAAAATTTATGTTCAGACCTCTGTATGAAGGGTTAATCAATTAGCCTGCCCCGTAGATTTCTAAAACTAAAAGAATCATAATGTGTTGTGCACAATAGCTTTTTCTACATATAGACCAAGTTCAGACCACTGTTAAAAATCTAGAGCCCGAAAAACATTTGCACTCTTCTTCCTTAAATATTCAAAACATATTCTGCAAATACATGAATAAAAACTCTGTTAGCAGATATTTATGTAACACTTTTGAACAGTCTCGGTGCTTTGTAACAGTCGGTAAGTTTTCTACCATAGGAAAGTCTTCAGGATAGAGGACTTTGTACTTTATCTATGCTTAATTTTTTTTTGTCTTCTTGGCTTCGAGAGAGAGAAAAAAAGAGTGACTGGCGAGGGACTGACTGTTCTGTATCTCTTCTATGTATTCTCTTGGATATTCCATAACATTAAATATAACTATAAATGGTTAAAATGTGTGACATGTTATAATGTTATAATATAATAAATTAAAAAAATTTAATTCTTGCCAGGTAACTTCGGGTGAGAGGCGAGGTACACCCAATTACTTAAACATTTGTATGTTATTTATCTAGCCTCACAGTTCCAGGACCCTCAGTGTCTTTCTGGGTTTCCTCTGGGTTCTCTGGTTTCCTCCAACCTCCCAAAAACATGCCAGTACATGGATTGGCTAAGATAAGTTCACTGTGTGAATGTGTGTGTGCATGGTGCCCTGTGATGGACTGTTGTCAAAGCCAGAGTGTATTCCTGCCTCAAGCTCAGTGTTCCCAGGATATGCTCCGGATCCTGCACAACCTTGACCAGGATAAAATGTTTACTGAAAGTGAGTGAGTGAGTGGGTGAATACCAGTGAGCATTGATTAGGTCTCTATTCTAAAATAAGGATAAGGTTGGAAAGTATTTTCTGTCTTTACATTACACTACTTCAGTACGTACTTCGCTATATCTGTACTTTTGTGATAATAATTAAATCTTTATACTTGTACCTTTGCTTTCAGTATGAGCATTATATATGAATGGTGCTGAATAAACACTCAGACTAACTCTAGTTTAACTTTTTCCCTTTTTTTAAACATTGCTAAGCAATTGAAAAAAAAAACAGAAAAGCTCTCTTTATAGCTGTTTAATATTATTGATGGCAATATTATTATTACTTACCATTTAATCTTCAGTAAGCACTTTCTCCTGGTCAGGCTTGCGGAATCCAGAGCCTATCCCATGGAACAGTGGAAGCAAGGCGGGAGTGCACTCTCAATGGAACGCCACACTATTGGAGCACACCATCAACACCATCAAACGCAAACAAATCCACATCTCGGTAACCAATTAGCATGTTTTTAAGTGTTAGAAGGAAACCAGGGAACCCAGAGGGAACTCACGTGGACGCGGGGACAACATGCAACATTGCACCTATTAGATACCACAGGGTTATTAATTCATTTCTTTTTCTATTTTAGGATCACTAACACAAAAACAACATCATGATAGCCAAATATAACAAAATATAAATTACTGTAAATCATTTGAGAAATAACATCGCCATCTGCTGGCTTGAAGTGTTTACTAAATATCATGAGACCACATTTTAATTTCTTTGTTTGTTTTTTTAAATCTGATAACTTTAATTTATCTTAACTAAGAGCTTCTATGTCCGTTTTTACCAAAAAAAAAACAATAGGCTTCCATGATGATGTCAGTTTACATTTCTGTGGCCACATCCCAAATAGACGCCTATTGGACACACAGAGTGCTACATTTAGGGTGTAGCTGCCATTACTGCAGACACCCCCATGTAGTGCACTTACACAGAGAGAGAAGGGGCTGTTTAGGATACGGTCCATGCACTGTGTAAGAGGATTCTGGGGGAAGTCTGCTTGTTACTAGGCAACCTAAGAAGGAGGCACGTTCTGTAGAGGTTGAGTGATATTTTAAAGCAGGTCATTAAAACAGATGGTGTTTCTAGAAAATTCCATTTACAGCAATGATTAAGCGATGTGATGAACTGATGATAAGTTTATAAGCGAAAGGTGAAATTATTGACAAGACCTAAATATTTAGGTGCCATTGGTAGAAATTGGTTTTATATCATACGTATCATACACTCTCAGAAATAAAGGTACCCCAAATTGTACTCTTTCTTATTACTGCCATTGTACCATCTAGGATAAATCTATTGGACTTTTAGTATCTACTGTATCTTTCACTTGGAAACATGTGTATAAAATTCCTTTAAAAATCATTTTTGGACTTTAAGGACATTTATTCTAAAAGCTTATTAAAGGTACACTGCATGCACCATCCCAGGTAACAGATACATACTAAAGGTACAAAAGATGTCCTCTTGATGTACAGTACATTGATTTCGGAGAGTTCAGCATGTGAGCCAATTCATGTACCTTTATTTAAAGGTCTATTACGTAGGATTTTGAGGTTATCTATTATGGTATGGTATGGGCACCTGATGGCAACTGTACATTTCTACTCCATGCTTGGAAAGGGAGGGGTAATGAAAAGGCGTCCAGCTGGTTGAATCCAACATGGAAACCTAGAAATGTGAGAGAATCCAGTCTAATCCAAACCACATGAGCTATTATCAAGTCAAATGCATACCTTTTGCAACATGTATTTACAGTATAAGAAGTGTGACTCACTGTGCTGCTGTGGATAGTTCCTAAAGATTTGCACCAAAAAAAACAAAACAAAAAAAACCCAAAAACAAAACAGTGCAAAAGTCATACCATTTCTTTAGTGGATAATCTTTGTGGATTTGTACCCAAGGACTGCTGCTATAGTCATAAAGGCTGTCCTGCGCTCATCCCAGGATTTGTATTCAAAATACATCCTTCAAACACACTTAGTACTGTGACTTTTCTGGACAATTTAATGATTTATAATCCTATTATCTGGTGTCATCCAGGAATGGATGGGTTTCCTTTCAAGTCTAGTTCCTTTCAAGGTTTCTTCTTCAAGCCACCTCAGGAGGTTTTCCTTGCCACTGTCATGTTGTTCATTATGAATCTACCAACATACATCTGGATTTCTGTAAAGCTGCTTTGTGACAATAGTGTTAAACTTGTTAGATAAATAAATCGCAATTTAACCTCCATTACTTTGTCAGTGAATATTGTCATAGATAATAGGATATAAGATATAAATATATAGGCAAGTAGGTAGCATTTAACATTTGAAATCGAGACATTAAGCTAGATTTTGCTTCTTCCTGCTTAAAATAACTTTCCTTTACTGTGAAGTGGGGGCGTGCGTTTTTCCTTTTAAACCTGCCAGCTCTGACAGTGGACTGATCCATTCACTATAAGAGGGGGATTCCGAGTTTCACCGTTTGAGCATTTCTTTATTCCTACAGATGAAACTATTATTAGGCGAGTTTTAGGTAGCAGTACTCGTTATATTTGTGCATAAAAACAAGTGCAATCGTGGAAGAACGTTCAGAAAAGGATGATAATTGTCGGTGAAGTTATTTATTCCCCCTTAAATGTAAGTGTGTTTTAATTGTAACGGCTGTTGCGGCGTAAGGAACTGAAACACTTGAAGCGGATGGATGAAGAGCTCTCTGTTCTGGAAGAGATAACACTGTAAAACTAATGTGAAAACACCACCACCACCACCACACCGACAGCGCCTGGGTTTCAACTGGAATGTTTGCTTCAACCTCTCCTCAAAGGGACTTTGTCATCCGCACATGGTGTCTTCTCCTTAAACGGTAAGACGATTTTAGTGTGTTTTTGGCAGCGACGGTTGCTTGCTTTGACAGTTGTGGCATCAAAAATCATTACCGAGCTGCAGGAAGCATCAGGCCTTTGAGCCTGTGCTATTAATAATTCAGTAATAATCAGGGCTTACAGCGGATCTGATGAAGGTTTTCACATTCCTTCTCTGTAAGCCACAGATGATGCTTTTACATCAGGATTAAATGGAGCTTCTATGGATGGAGACGCTGTTGCTTTCCTAGAAACAGAAATATGAACAATTGGGTCGCATCAGCGACCTTTAAATGTAAATTTCTTTTTAACCACATACGAAAAGAACAGTTAATGGGAACGAAATGAGCACGACATAAACGCCTACACAGCTGGAGAGATGGATACAGTAATATACAGCTGCAGTATGATGCACGCGAGCGTGCTTTATTCAGCCTGAGAGATTTTGCCCAAATGTTGGAAGTCCGTGATGTGTGTGTGTGTGTGTGTGTGTGTAGTGTGTGTGTGTGTGTGTAGTGTGTAGTGCAATGAGGGTTAAACGGGAGAAATCTGCATATGGAGGATTCAATCTGGAAACCAGCCGCAGAAATGTGAGTGTTGTGTTGAGTCTGAGGAAATGAGCACACAGTGATCTATTGAGTCTGGTCAGTGTGCATGTCATGTTCACTATGAGAAATGAGCGTGCGGTGATGTAATCTTTGACTACAGGTGAGGTCACTGTGCTTCCCAAAAGGAACTGGTGCGTGCAGTAGGCTGGATGATCAATGTAAATGATATTAGACACACTGCATTGTATGAGCTTGTTCCAAAGTGCATTTTTTTACGGTTATATGCTGTCTGTGCATTTAAAATGTTTTTGTTTTTACTGCATTTTGTTTCAATTTGGCTGAATGTTGCATGCAGGACAGCAGCACGTGACCCGGGGTCGAGTCACAATTTTTGCCGACTTTCCACTTCACTTGGACTCGAGCCCTTTGATTCGGAAAGACTTGATACATCTTCAAAGCCAAAGATGCAAAACGATACATTTAAAAGTGTGTATTCATCTCCCATTCCAGCAAACATGAGCAAATCAGCATCAACGTTCAATTCCAGGGTCAACGTTCAATCAAGCAGACGGCCGGTGATCTAGACAACAACGAAGTGAATAGAGCGCTCGTTCCCATGACGACAGAGGCACATTTCGGTAGTCGTGATCCCAAACTATAGCAGCCTTCACTTACAAAGATTATGTTGCGCATCTAGAGTCGGTGGTCCAACAGACGCTTGAAATTTTGTTTGGCATTGAAGTTGCACAAAACAAATCCCAAGGCCATACTGAAGTGAACTAGATGGGTAGTGAAAATAGTTTGCACCTGATGTCATGTCAAACTGAAGTGAAATATTCAGTTTTTTTCACAGTTATAGTTATGCGTCTCTCAAATAATTTCCGTTAGGTTAGAAAATTTGCCTATGTATGAACGCCTGTGAAAAATCCTGAATTTGTGTAAATTCACTATACTAATTATTACTCTGGACCCAAATTTGTGAAGAGCACATTATGACTTAAAGTTAAGACTTCTCAGACTTGACATGTGACTGCGAACGAGGAAATGTTGTAGGAATAACGTATAAAAACTAGCGCATTAACATAAACCTAAAAATTCCTTACGTCATGGTCATGATTATTGTCCGAACCATGACGTTGTAGAAAATGGATCGACGGCTTCTGAGATGACACTTCAACCGTGACTTCAAAAACAGGTGATCGCCATTAAAAGTGGTCTGTTTATGTTTCCCATAGCTGTAAACAATTCTAAAGAAGAAGCCAGGAAGTAACTGAAGTGCACTTCAGTGACAACGGTAGAGATGGTAAAAGTTCAGTATAAGTTGATCGTTGTAATCAACACACATTCTCTGTTAAAAAAATCATTTTATTGTCAGAATTTGACCGGTAATTTCGAATCCCATCACCCCCCAATGCAAAACTCCTTCCCAGGAATAAAACAGAAAATGTTTGTAATAGGTGACGCGGTGCGGAGACCTGAACTGAAGGAGTTGCCGTTGTCACTGCTTTGGCATTTAAGAACGTGACCGCTCATTTTAAAAACGTCATCTACCTACAGAGCAGCCAATTAAATGGAACACTAATTACAGCGATTATATTCGGAGGTGTCCTTATTAATCCAGTGTGTTGAACGTTGTATAATGGATTATTAGCACTGTTGCAAGACGGAGTCTGCAAATTCTTCAGCTCTGTCTCGGTTAATCCGTGGTGTTTGTGAGCAACGAAGTCGGAGTGTACAGCGGTACGGTCGCCGATGCTTTAAGGAAGGGCTCATCGCTATTTCAAAACTTCAAAGGCTACATGCACGCCCGATGTCTCAAGATTTACTTCCACTCTTTCAACATGGGGAATTACATGACTGAGATAAAGTCAGATTAAGCGTTCACTACATGCTGCTCTGCTGTAGTTGTACATTCTCACGAAAGACGCCTGCTTGTTGTTGTGCTTCCTGCTATGATATAGTATGACTGATGAGCTGATCCTGCTATAAGCCTTGGGATGGATGCGACTCAATCGCTGGAGACAAAAGACATCACAAATTCACAAAACGGATTGTACAAGAAATGTTGTATTCATGAAAATCCAGTCAATTCAATTCAATTTCAATTTTATTTGTATAGCGCTTTTAACAACAGATATTGTCACAAAGCAGCTTCACAAAAGTATATAAATTCTGAATATAAACTTAATATAAATTAAATGAATCTAAACATTTATTTATATATATCCCTAATGAGCAAGCCTGTGGTGACGGCGATGGCAGCAAGGAAAAACTCCCTGAGATGGCAAAAGGAAGAAACCTGGAGAGGAACCAGACTCAAAAGGGAACCCATCCTCATTTGGGTCACACTGTATAGTGCAATTACAACCAACACCCTTTAATACTGGGGTCAAGTTTAGAGTGCAAGACTGTTTGTGGTAATATGAGTCCTATGCCATTATAACAGAACCACTCATGTCAACAGCAGTCCAACGGCACCTTCACAGTTCTAGGTACATGTTAAGGCACTTTATATGGTGCCATATTTAACAGTAGCAAGTGGTTTCCAAGTGATGACACCAACCAGGAGAAGGACACCGGGATGGGTCAGGCAGGTCCGGAAAGCAGAAGCGGTCAGGATCACTGGAGTCTCAGGACTAGCATGTGCAGCTCAACAGACAGACAGAGACGGAGAGGGAGAGAAGAGAAAAGGCAGATTGTTAGGTATGGTCATTGTCACATAACGGTAAGGAACAGATTATATCGTGTGCTGAGTGCAAGCAGGAACTCCGGCAAGACCGGCTATGACAGCATAACTAAAAGGGAGAGCCAGAAGGTAACACAGACATGAGGGCCCCCTGGGACATAAAGCGGCCATCCACTCCACAGTCAACAAACCTGAGTGAACGTGCTAGAGTGGGTTCGACAGCATCCAAACATCCCAGGTTACCAAAACATTCTATGCCTGAGAACCCTCCAGATCTGCTCCTTTACCTAATAGAAGGCTATTAACAAAAGCCCTGGTTAAACAAATGTGTTTTCAGCCTAGATTTAAACATTGAGACTGTGTCTGAGCCCAGAACACTAATTGGAAGGCTGTTCCATAATTGAGGGGCTTTGTAAGAGAAAGCTCTTCCCCCTGCTGTAGCCTTCACT
>JAQMYM010000023.1:30843141-30865339 GCA_030014255.1 Parauchenoglanis ngamensis
GAGAGAGAGAGAGAGAGAGAGAGAGAAGATGTGTAAGTGGGACTAATTCTAATTTGTGTAGCAGACTATTATATTCCATTACATGCTATTCATATTCAAAGAATAAGCTCACATTTTTATCCAACACCTTTCCCATTTAGTGGTAAAAGACATTATTGAATAGTCATTTTGATAATACAGAATAGAAAGAGCTGTAGTCCAAAGACAATGTTTAATCACACTAAGTGAAATTGTCCTGCGTCCTACCCTATTGTTTAGCTTTTTTCTTCTCTTTTTTTCTGCAGTAGTGATAGTGATTATCGTAAAAGGATAACAGGTTGTTCCTTTGAAAAAAAAATAGCCAAGAACAAGGTGAGATGAAAAAGACGAGAAAGAAAGAAGAGGAACAGATTTCATTGTACTGAAAGTACACGCAGTGAAGAGATGGAAACAGCAGGCAGGAAAAGTGTCAAGGAGAGGGTGAGAACGTATCTGAATAGCCAAACCGAGACGAGAACGACACACACACACACACACACACACACACACACACACACACACACACACATTAATCTTCGCACATACGATGACTTGAATATATGATCACTCTAATGATGATTATATTTGGTTACTATAATGTTCTAATAAAACACTATGTTTATCTATACATAACAGTTTATATTAATTACACACTACATCGATTAGGCTTATGTCTGTTTTCTTCCAACAACTTCCCATGGTGTGAGGAAATCACACTCAGCTAGCAAGGTTTTGAAACAGTTTTAGGTGAGATTAGCTGTTTGCTACTGCTTTCATTAAATTGTCGAGCTGTCGAAGGATACCGTATCTCGTATTTTTGGTCGAGGGTAAGTCCAAACGTCATTTATTGCGTGGCAAAAAAAAGGGTATCAGGTTAAAGGCCCCGGAAAAAGGGGCTGTTGAGAACAATGGACCAGTGCGACAAATCTGGGCTCCATCTCTGTCCACATGAAAATATGCTGTTGCCGTGATGTAAACAAAAAGAGGTAAGGAGGAGGTAATGTGATCTCTTTTTGGTTTAATCACTAAAAGATGGTGTAATTTACAGATTTCATACTTCCCACACTTCCCATTCCATTTTTTCCTGACCTGGCACAAAATGTGTGTGTGTATAGGATTTTATTAAACATCTCCAGCAACATTTGACGAATCCTGTTATTTATTTCAAATGTACATCGTGAAGTGTATATGGATGTAATGTAAAGTCACAGCTGTATTCCTGCATTTATAGAAAACCAGCATGTCTCAAACGTGTTGCTCTCCTCAAAGGCATGCAAGTGTATTACAGTGAGAAGCCCAGCTGCAGGGTCTCATTCCCTGTCTCGCATTCGTCTCCATTAAGCACTTAATCCTGCTCAGGGTTATGATGGATCCGGAGCTTATCCCAGGAACACTGAGCTCATGGCATGGATGCTACACCAGTTCATTGCCAGGCATCGCATACACACTTCATACATAACACACTTATCAGTTTATTTTTGGGAGGTGAGAGCTCATACTATCATAAGCAAAACATGAAGCGCTAAATCCTGGAACCGAGAGGAATCCAACCTACCACAAAGTCTCCCTTTTTATCTCACATTATTTGTTCGGAAGTACCGTACATGCATTTTAGAATTTCTTCTTTATTTAGACCTTAAAGGAACGTCGCTGCATGATATTGTAAGGCTCTTTTATCAAATCACCTGCAAACTCTTTGTCATTCAAGACTCAGTGCACACCACTGAAACAAATCAATCATGAAATAACGAAAATGCAAATCTAACATGAGCTTACAGAGGAAGTGATAATTGTACCTTGATGCAGTATGTGAACCGGTCTGCCTTTGTTTTTGTTTGATGCGCTTTGTTGCTATCCACGGTTGTTGTGTTGAGGATTGCCCACTTCACTCATGCAGTATAAAGAAAAGCTTCCCTTGTTTTTCTCATGTCATTTGTTTAATTCTGGTCTTTGAATTTCTAATCACTTGCCTTTGTATTACTTGATAATGTGTTACTTCGATTTGTTGTGAGCTTACTGATATGTGGTTGAGATTTGAAAGTACGTTTACCCAAAAAAACGCATGTAAAGATTTCCTTCCAGTGTTATTGAAAGACACCTTTTCCAGCTCTACATTTATAACCTATTTCTGGAAATTTCTATTTCTTTTTTTAAAGTTTACAATGGGGAATGAGTACACAATTTTATTACCAGCATCACCAACATCGATCTCTGTCTTATCACTTGATGCAAAAGCCACTCACTGCATTTAAACATGAGCTTCATTGTTGATTTTTCACTGATTGATCTCTCCACTGATGTCCCACAAGGCTTAATACTTGGTCCTCTTCTGTTCTCCCTCTATACTCGAAACCCTTGATGAAGTCATATTCTCACCTGGGTTTTCATCCCACTGCTTTGCAGATGACGCTCAACTCGCCCCCTCGACACTTATGTTTGCGCTCAGATCTCAGCATGTCTGGCAGGCATCTCATCATGGATTGCAGCTCATCAGGTGAAACATAATCCCAGCAATATTGAACTGCTTTTCATCCCCACTTCAGGATCTTGTGATCTCCTTGGACAAATCTCTGATCTCACCTTTAGTCATTGTACGCAGCCTTGGGGCAACCGTGGACAATCATCAGAAGGATTCGTCCATTTCTTTTCACACAGGCCACTCAGGTGCTTGTTCAGTCCTTTGTTGTTTTGCGACTGGACTACAGCAGCTCGCTCCTGGCAGGTCTGCCTCTGAGCACCATCCGACCTCTGCAACTGATGCAGATCGCAGCTGTGCGACCTGTTTTCAACTTTACCACCACATTGCTAGGCTCTCTCCACTGGCTTCCTGTAGCTGCCTGCATCAGATTTAAAATGCTGATACTTGCCCACGCACTCCTCTGATCCTCTCGCACTGCTCGACTGGTCACTCCATCTCTCAGGGTACAAGAAAGACATGTATCTAAACTCTTCTCTGTTCTGCCACCGAGGTGGTGGTAAGCTTCCCCTAGTCTTCAAATGATTTCTTAAGACCTACATCTTCCTGAGCTACTTAAATTAGCACTTTAATTTAAAAACAAATTGCTGTCTGTGTGCTTTTCTTACTAGATTACTTCTCCAGCAGAGCTTTAGACTGATGGCATTCTTAGTCAGTGATCTAGTGAACCGGGATCAGGATATATTTATAGGAACATCAGTGGAGAAATCACCACACTAACATCGGTGTTCTTATGAAGACTCAGGAGCATCATGGATATTTGGACAGGCAGTGTCTGATTAAAAACTGAACTGATTATTCCATTTCTCAGAGGCCCTGTTTACACTTGGTTTTAAAATGCATCTTGAGCATTCAGGTCACAAATGGACTGCAGAGACACATCGCCGTTTACACCTGTGTCTATCATGCGTCTCCAAGGTGTCGAGTTGGCCACTTTTGTTCAAATATCGGTTTTCCCTACATCACTTCCGCTAGAAGGTCAAAGGTCCATGCACAAAATTATATTAAAACGTTAAACCTGCAACATACCTTCATTATTTTCTTGCACTCCAACCACGCATATCGGTGCTCCTCTCCATTTTTTTATAGCGTGTTGCACTGTTACCAAAACAACCACCACGTCCAGCATTAATGACGTATTTTCCTGTTACATCCGTGTTGTGGACGCATCGGGACGCATTAGCATTTACACTACGGAAGGCATGTGGTTAAATGTGCCCCAGACCACCTCAGAAAGTGGTTTGAGTGAATGCGTCTTGGATTTTAGTACCAAGTGTAAACGGGGTCTAAGGCATTATCAGGCTAAAGTGATTCCAATCTGATTTTATGCCTTACTGTGATACAGATCTGAATACAGAAATGTGGTCTTTTCAAATCAGATTTGAGCCACTTTCATATGTGGTTTTAGATCATATACATATCTGTTCATGGCCATGTGACATGAATGAGAACGGTCAGATCAGAATTCATGTGGAAAGGAGCTGGCTCCTTTCTCGTTGCAGATCCAAAATCTGGTCATGTGGCTTTTTTGCCTTCTCGATCTGATTGTGTACAGCTGATGAACTGTTTGCCGTCCTCTACATTAGCTACTAATGCGTCCATTTTGTGAGTTTTCAACCTTAATCGTCTCACAAATATTACATTTTTGTTGTTGGTGATGTTTTTTTTGTTGGTGGTGATACAAAATCGTATCAATGTGTGCCTGCGGAGGACAGATGCTCTATCAGTATCAGTCAGATACAGGTCAGTTGTAATTATGATTGTGTACCGTCAAGATAGGCAAATCCGATCTGAGCAAAAAAATCAGAATTGAACAATGAGGCTTGTAATGTGAACATAGTCTATGTCAAATAACTAGCCAATAACTTGATCAAAGTGTGACATTTATGTTTGTGTGAGGAAATCGCAATTATCTAGCAAAGATTTAGACATCTTTTGGCAGATTGACTTTTTTTTCCACTGTGTTTTTCAGACTACATTTTTACCTAACGTGATCCATGTAAGACAAGAATAGATAAGGAAATAGAAACTTTTTCAAATTGGTTTGGTAATTTTTGTTTGTTCAACTTTTGGTCCATTCTCCACACATTGCTTTGAATGATTTATTAAACTAAATCTCATTATTATGGTTTTTCTATGTAGTATAAAATATAGTTTTACTGCAATATCATTATTCTGTCAGACAGTATTATGGTTGGCTCATCTATGACTTTAATGTAAAATCATATATGTAAAGCAGTATAGTGGCTGTTGAGTATATTTACACTACATTCATATTAGGTTGTAGAAATACGAAATGTGAAACTGTCAAACTGATAAAAAAAAACCCAGTATGATGCCATTCTTTATTCCAAATTAAAATGCAATTATTTTCAATATGCTGTTGTATAAGAGGAATACAACATGTCATGGTTTACAGTTATTGGAAAATAACTCTGAGAATAAAATAAATCAACTCTGAGGTGCTAACTGTAACTCAGCTTTGCTCCTGGCTACATCACACCACCCTGTTACTCATTTGTTTTTTTCCATAACAGCATGCCTACCATGTATAATTCTTCATAAAGTGCTTACTAAGTTAATATATGTGCAGGAAAAAAGAATTTGGAAGAAGATGGATGAATTTGGATCCCCATGTCATCTCACTGAAACAAAGTGCTCGTGTTTTTTAATATGTATTAGATATATGGCAGTTTTGAAAAGTTGAGATTGAGCCTATAGATAGACAAATCTGGAAAAAATATTAGGGATATTTTAAAACAAAACCTATTGTTCAACAGTTTTATGATGCACAATAATTCTTGGACAATACATTCACCTGATATCAGTGTAGGACATAGACTGTATTGTTGTGGTGAAGAGTACGCAGGTATGTTTCCTCTCCCTGTGCTACAGAAGTGGAAGGCGTTGCTGTTGCATGTGGGCGTGTAATCCGACAGTATTGGCAGTCTGTATAGAATAAAGCCACTAGCTTTCAGGACAAGACTTGATGTGTCACTTGTACTGATTGTTAGACTGCCAGCAAACACAAAGTCCAAGTCAGTGAGTGGACAGTGAAGGACAGATTGAATGCTGCTGGTCCATAATTAAAGCAAGCTGTCAGAGACCATCTTGAGGTCCAGATTGTGATTCTTCCTAAATAAGTCAGCCTGTTCTTTGCACATCCTGGTAGGTCAGACTGTGGAGGAGGACTACTGCACTTCATCAAAAGTCTGACTGTAGAAACTGCACAGTAGGGACAGGATTGTGAAGTAAAGAATCATTTTATATGACAGAAAATACACCAATCTGTCTGGAAGAGTGTTGGGGCTTTGGTCCTGAATGCCTGAAGCCTTGGAAAAGTCTGGTTTGGTAGAGGTACCTTTCTGCAGATGGACGGGTTAGAATTTTACATAAATAGCATGATCGCAAACCAGGACTTAGCTGGCCCAGACATCAGGAGACCCTTGATCACAATATTAGAAGACATTTTGACCTTCTGCTTACCAGTTTCATCAGTCCTTCCCACATGACAGGGGAAAATCCCATAATTACACATTTAGAGGCACATTGATCTCTTTTCACCAACATTTTCATACAGTGGAGGTCAACATGGAGATGAAATAAGAAAATGCAAAAACTAATGCAAAATAAATTAATTTAAGCATGTGAAAATATCTTGAATGTAGTCAGATGTACCTTGTATTTTCTGTGGTAAGATTACAAGAAAGCAAATATAAGATGAGTAAACCAATTTCTAGGTATTTTTGTCTTTTTTTCCCCAAATTTTATTCCAAGAAAGATGCAAAATATCCACCAATAGAACAAGAAAATCTAAAGCTTGAGTAAAACTATCTAACAATTATCTCATGCAAAATAATCGTATATTATATACAGCATTTGCCTGTATTAATATTTTTTTACTTTCTTTTTTTACCCCCAAATTTTTTTACTGTACCGTTTGTACTCCCCTTGTTTATTGCATTTACTTATTTACTCTGTTATGAATTCCAGTCTAATGTAGAATTTATTTTATTTTTTTATTAATTGTATTTTGATTTGCAGTGATGCAAAGTGCAAGTTTGTTTTCAAATGCTGTCATATTTTTCACACAACTTACAGTACTTGAATATATCCTGCCTTCATCGCATTTCCGAGAATACGTGTCTGTCTGAGCATGTTTTTTTTCCCGAGTATATTCTTTGTTATCCATTCATAAGCAGACTTTTTATTCATTTATGAATTTATTCATTCCTAACCCTATCGACTGGCTGAGAAGAATGGCATTGGAAATTGGAAATTATTGTTCATTTCCCTGTAATTATAACTTCTTTGTCAGTATTTGATTGAATCAGTTTGGCTGACTTGTTTGAAGCAGTCCTGCATAGTGGCAGTTTTTTTTTCAGTTCTTGCTACAATTAACTTGCACTTGGTATCAGTAAAATAACCACAGAAAAGCAGCAGCAACTGTGAACATTAAAAGCAGCTGTATTGCTGGGAGTCATTACTTTTGTTCAGGCTGCTTGAAGCCTTCAGTGCTGGACTCCTGCCATGCAGAAAGCCAACGGGCCTCTGAATGTGCAGTGTGGGATTTTCTTCCAATCTTACTTAGAAGAAAAAAAGGAGTAAAAAAGGTTCACTAAAGTACACAGAACTTGATTATGCACATATACAGCTCACTTCAGCGTACTTGCAGCCACACTAATTTTTCATCTATTATAAATGTGTGCTAAAATGGAACATCCATTTTTTAATTTAATTTAAGATTCACTTAATCTGTGCAAAAATAGTGTTAAGGCTTAACTTGAATTGTGGTAAATGTATTTAAAAAGTGTGAAAATAGCACTATTATAAGCATACTTTAAGTATACTTACTGTACATGGTAATTGTATGTTAAATAAATAATGGACTTATAAATACTTAGATACTTAGAGTGAAATTACAAAACATTTTGTGAATATTATGATTACATGACTATTGCAGTTATTCATATTCAAAGTTGGTGGTATAAGTTGAAATTTACGTCAAATTGATGCAGGGAAAATTACAGGGTTGCAGATATAGGGTATAAGGTAGACAGACGGGTTACACAGCATCATAAGTCAATTACTGTAAGTCAAATAAAGTATCAGAGATGGGTTTATTAATAACACATAGAAAACCTAGTTTAATATATAAGAAAATGTAGACTGGAGAAGGAATTTCTTTTTATTTTGCTGTAAAATGTAATATGAAGTTAGAAAACATGAGCCGGGTTTGAAGAATAATTGGACCAAGCATTCATGTGCTGCTCTTACAGCTCTCTTAAGTTAATTCATAACGTTCGGATATATTTTATACTGTAGTCATAGTCCATTGGCTTTTTTAATTTAATTTGAACCCAATGGGATTTTTATCCTGTGTTTATTGTCTATTTATTTATTATTGTTCGTCTCATCTGATTGTGTAGATACTACTTCCTGTACAAAAAAATTGCCCCTTAGGGATAATAAAGATATAATTGATGCCTGATTCCTGATGCTATTTCA
Organism: Parauchenoglanis ngamensis; assembly: GCA_030014255.1. Lineage (NCBI taxonomy): Eukaryota > Metazoa > Chordata > Actinopteri > Siluriformes > Auchenoglanididae > Parauchenoglanis > Parauchenoglanis ngamensis. Next base: position 30,851,144 of record JAQMYM010000023.1, read on the forward strand.
TCTAATGTCCACCAAGCTTACAAAGAGAAGATACTAACCTGAATTAATGTCATATTTATGTATTAAATATTGGCATCAAATGACATTTCATACGTTTTTGAGGATATTTACAGCCTTCAACATAAATTTTAGTGTCACGTATTGCAGTCAAACTACATGGAGTTAGCTCAATTCTAAATATGCTCCTTTGATTGCATTATAATGAACAATTAACGTGAAAACAATAGCATACTCAGATTTCACTCTGAAAGCTACATATTTGGCAGCTGTGAGAATTAGAATTAGTATTATTATAATTAATACATCCATCTGAAATATAATATGATGTTTATATTTCATGGTGGGTAGCATGATCACCACACAGCTCCAGGATCCCTGGTTTGATCCCTTACTGTCTGTGTGGAGTTTCGCATGTTCTTCCTTTGTCTGTGTGGGTTTCCTCCTGGGTCTCCAGTGTCCACACCAAGTGACTCATCTCAAACTCAAAACTTGATGCAATGGGACTTGGACTCGATTTGTACTTGTTTTAGACCTTTAGTCCATTGAATATTTCCACTTAGTTCACACTCCAGTAAAATTAATGACCGAGATTCAGTAATACAGCACATGTGCTATAGAATTACCCTTTAATCTGCATTCCATGAGCTTTGATCTGTAATTCCATTGCTGTGTACAAAAACTGTTTGCAAAGGTCACGCCAAGAGAAGACATCCACTGATGTGTAAAGCTTCCTGTTTCTTTACTGCTGTCACTGTTCAGTTCTCTGTAATTAGCATGCACTAGGGGAGCGGAGAGAATGGAGCGTGGAGAAAGCAGCTTCTTTACTCCTCACTGAATCCTCCTTAGTGGTCCTGGTAAACACTATTGCCTAGTTATAGCAGCATGAGTGTTAAGAATAATTACTCATAGTCCTACGTCTCCTGGCCCCTCTGTTGGAGAAGAGTTTGTGGTATTTTTAATCACTGTGATGATGTGTTGATAGGATGCCTGTACATTTATACGCTTGATATGAAGCAGAGAACTTAATGATGTTTACTACTTTTATGCTCACTAGTTTCTACAGTGAGCATATACCTCAGAGACAAAAATCATTCTGGGGGATTTTACAGCTTGTAAAATTATATATAAGTAAAAACAATGACATGTAATCTAATTGCTATATGTCATGAATCTACACAGAACAACCCATATTGAAGGTGTGTGTGTTTGTACATAATTTTACAATATACAGTAGCTTGTAAAATTATATTCAAATAAAAAAGCTGGAAAGATCCACAGCTCAGATTGGAGAAGCTGTATACAAGACACTCCACAAATCTGGGCTTTACTGAAGAGTGTTGAGGAAAGGAGTCATATGAAATCCAATTTCGAACCACAGCATACAAGTGAAACAAGGTTCTCTGTTCTTTCAATTTTGTGGCCATGTTTAGCAGAAAACCAACCCTGCAGAGCACCTTGAAAACACCACTCCCAATATAAATATTTGATCTAGCTGCATTAAGAGTCCTACAGTTACGAGGGCTCTCATTCCATGCAATTTGGAATACTACCAATTTAATTTGACACCATTTACTTTTTAACTTTTGAGTGGTCTGTTTTAATGTGCAAGTGTGATTGTTATATCAGGGTGCCAGTTTTTTTTCTCTCTAATTATTTTGATGTGGGGTTATGGTATTTAGAATGCAGTATGAAGTTTGAACAAGCATACTATTTAACAAACATTCATTCATCTGATCGAGTTATGTTGGGTCAGAAAGTCTGACAGGTAGGGGAGATTTTCAATAAAACTAATTACAGTAGCTGACATGACTGTACTGCACTAACTTGCGCACCCTAGTAGCTGGGACCATTCACACTCACATCCACACCTATGGCAAATGTAGTTTAGCCAATGGTCCTTATCCACATACCTTTGGACTTTGCACAGAAAGGCACCCTGTTCAACCCGGGGATCAGGGCTGTGAGGTCATACCATTATGCCACCCCATCATATGGTAGTGTGGTGAAGTGCATATATTGTGAATAAGACACATTTTAAATGAGATGAGGTAATGATCTTCAATAGCTTCAGACTGGGATAGTGTAACTATGAACTATGGACTATCAAAATAAATATTAAAGACTCCTACACTTACTGTTTTGTCTACAGAAACTGTGATGCCTCCTCCTTTGTGCTATATATAGCTGTATCCAGGAGGGCTCTGTTCATTTATTCCTACAAACTCTTAGAAACAGCCCTACAAACTCTACAAACAGCCCTAGCTTCAGACTAAAGGTGCTGGCTGTGCATTCAATATGATCTAATTTTGTTTTAATTAGGTTACTGTGACAGATTTTTTTTTTTTAGCTCAGGGAACAAACAGTCTCAATATAAGCTAGCAGACAGTCAGTTTAGCCTGTTTGTCTGCTCTCTGGCCTTGGCTCTAGGCTTGTTCTGAGACTGCGATACATGACCTGTGGTACAAATGAAGGCAGCACCTTCCCCAATGAAGTGGATACAGCAAGCTGCTCTAAGCTACAGTGCCCCACCACATTGGAATGGAGCAAGGGCATATTACTGAATCAGACGTTACCTTTTTGCTAATTTACACACCTCTACAATATGAATTCAATTCAATTCAAATCAATTTTATTTGCATAGCGCTTTTAACAACAGACATTGTCAAAATAAGCTTCACAGAAGTATATAAATTATGAATCTATAAATTTGTCTAAATATATCCCTTCGTCACCCTAATGAGCAAGCCTGTGGCGACAGAGGCAAGGAAAATCTCCCTGAGATGACAAGTAGAAGAAATCTTGAGAGGAACCAGACTCAATAAGGAACCCATCATCATTTGGGTGACATGGGATAGTGCGATTACAAGTTACTTCTGTAACTGGTCAAAAAAGGACAGTTGTGTGGTACATAAATCAATAGAGTTTTAACATAAAGTCTGTTCTGTTTCAGCTAATTCACTGAAGGAGATTTAAGTGCAAGACTGTTTGTGGAAGTAACAAGTAACAAAAGCATGAACTAGTTTTTCTGTGCCATGCAGAGACATCATATTTCTGAGATGAAAGAAGGCTGTCCTAGTGATATTATCTACATGAGCTTCAAATGACATATTGGAGTAATTAATCACACCAAGGTCTTTTACTTTGCATATATTATAACTAAGACACATTTTAAAAGAGAGGAGATAATGATCTGAGATAGTCTCAGACTGTGGAACTGCATCTGTATTTTCTATACTTAATCCAAAAGTAAGTATTAGATCAAGGGTGTGACCACCATCATGAGTAGGTCCTATTACATTCTGATCAACTCCTACTGAATCTAGAATGGACACAACTGCTGTTCTCAGAGGATCTTCTGGGTCATCGAAATGAATATTAAAGTCTCCAACAATCAATGCTTTGTCTAAGGAGACAACCAGGTTTGAGATGCAATCAGCTAATTCTCAGAGGAATTCAGAATATGGCCCTGGGGATCTGTAAATAATAATTAGCAGAAACAACTGGACATATTTATTTTCTCAGTCAGTTAGAATCTGACCGTTAGAATCTTCTCCGTCAGTGAGCTAACTAATATGCACTTACCACAAGTAAAGCTATTACTAGTGATGGAGGAAGAATGACTAAACATCCTGCACTCCACACTCTGAACAAGCTGAATGGTTGCCATGCTAAATGTTTAACATACAGTAGTACGTTAAGTTTTATTGATAATATTTTTGGCAGGTGCGACATAAATGGCCTCCACTGAGAAAAAAAAATCTCATTCTCTGAAAAGAAAAAAGAAAACATGGCAGAAAAACCCCGCTAAAAAATAAAATAATAGCACAAAATTAATGATGAAAAACGGGTATAGCTTAAAGGCCATCAGTGTCAAGAAAATCCCTGAAAATGATTCGAAAACAGGAACTACGTCACCAAATTCAATATTAAATGTTGTAACTTCTGATTGACGAAGGTGTATAGTAAATCATAAGCTCCTGCATGGTTAACAGTCTTGCACTTTAAACTTGACCCTAGTATTAAGTGTATTAGGTGTAATTGAACTATACAGTGTGACCCAAATGAGGATGGGATCCCTTTTGAGTCTGGTTTCTCTTCCTTCTGTCATCTCAGGGAGTTTTTCCTTGCCGCCGTCACCACAGGCATGCTCATTGGGGATATATATAGATAAATGTATAGATTCATAAGTTTATATTCTGAATTGAACTATCTTTGAGAACCTAAGATTACCTGCAATGTCCAATGCCATTGCTCCCAGAATATCCCTAACCTATGCTGCCTCACCACATTGCCATCATTTAGACTTGTAGAAAGTTGGTACATGCACATCTGTTGAGACTCATTTGGCTTTGATCAAGGTTGAATCTAGCAAATGATTGTGGCTTATACACAGATCCCTTTCATCCCTGATTCATAGGTGCCTTTTATCCACCTGCTTTTGCCCTGGGGAAAGACCCTTAGCTGTTAGCAAATGCAAAAGCAACCCAAGTATTTCACCTTCTGAATGCTTAGTTCTTTGTCTTTGTGAGTGCATATATACTGACATCTACTGAGGCAATTACTGGTTAGGCATCACCACAGTCCGTACAATCAGATCTTGAACAATAGTCTTTATTATACCATCAAAGGAAAGTTTCCAAAGAACCGCATTTCCACAATGTCTCAGTTTGTCCTGCTCTAATTATCATTTTGTAAGCTTTCATGTTGTAGCGGTGTTTTTTTTTTCTTCAGTGAAGCATTCATCGCCACTCGTAGTCCCTGATTGTGTTGAAGAGCCTTATTTAAAACACTTTTTATACCACAGTACTACTGAATTCTAAAATCTGATCAGAAAATGTTGACAGCAGGTTTGATAGTAGTTCAGACTGCAAAGCAAATTACAAGTTTATATCAATGCACTTGTTCCACTTATGTCTATGGTAACAACTTAGGCACTTGTATGGGAGTTGCTCCACATGAATGGCTTAAAACATGCAAATGCTGATATGGTGAAGTTTTTGGTAATAAGATTTTTATTTAATGTTAGTGCTTTGTAACAGAGGCAAAGGGGTACCTTTTAGGGAAAGTTTACAGGACAGATGACTTTGGGGGAGTTTCTTTGTAACATGACAAGCTTTTTTTGTCTTATTAACTTCATGAGAGAAAGAGATGCTGGTGAGGAAACAACTGTTTATACAGTTTATGGCCAAAAGTTTGTTGGACAACTGACCACTAAACACGTATGTGGGCCTTCTCCAAAATGCTGCTACAAAGTTGGAAGCACAAAATTCTTCTTTAATCTGGAAAAAACTAGTAAATTGAATTTTGTCAACATTTATCTTGGCCCAGATTTGGACTTTGGTTTTGCTCCTATTTTCATATTAAAATGTTGAAATTCCATTCCAGAACTAGCTTAATCCCATTAACAAACAGTTTTCCTCAGTGTTAGATAAAATAAAATAAAAAATATATATAGACTAATAGCATTTTCCTATCCACTAACTTTCCCCCTTTAAATTACAAGCAACAATCACAAAATTTTGATTAGGGGCAAATGCTGTCCCACCACACATGTATATAAATCCATCAGTCATGTATTCTTCCCCTCCAAAAAACATCTGAAAGTGTGTCATAAAGAAAAAAATTAAAATGTTGTCTGGCAGAAAGCTACACAAAATATCAGTGTTCTTTGTGAATTTAAGGAATGTAACTGCATTAAAAGCTTAAAATAACATGTCCGAAGTATTTATTTATTTATTTGTTTGTTTCCCCACAATTTTCTGCACAATTTACACATGGCCAATTCCCACTCATCAGGCATCCCCTGTCTGCTGGTTGTTAATTCAGTCATGCAAGTAGCTAAATGAAATAAAATAATGGGAGCTTGTGGTTATTAAAATAGAGGAAGTGCAACTCTATACACACACAAACACACATACATATTGTATTTTGTACCATCCTGTGTAAACTCTAGAGACTGTTGTGTGTGAAATTCCCAGGAGATCAGCAGTTTCTTAAATACTCAAACCAGCCCATCTGGCATGATTAAAGACATCACACTTTTTCCCCATTCCAATGTTCGATGTGAACATCTTTTATGCTGCTGCCACATAATTGGCTGATGGGACTGAAAAACTGCATAAATGATGAGAATAATGAGTAGAATAAAGTAGACAGTGACATAGATATATAGACAGAGACAGATGCAGACACACACACATATATTTATATATAAACTCCCAGGCCTCTGGGAGAGGACCCAAGGTTGAGGAAGACACATACCACCCCCCAAGTAGGGAGGCGAGAGGAGGATTATTTTAATATATATATACAGTCTTGGCCAAAAATGTTGACATTCCTTCTTTCAGAAAATGAATTCTTTTTTCTTTTCTCTATGCTCAGTGTTGTACACACAGACACAAAGGTTGAGTCAACATTTCTCCATTTAAACTGGCTGCAAGTGTGATTTCTATATTATCAGCACCTATTACGTGCCCCGGATGTGTGTGAATACAAATTAAAGGAACATCACATGATTGAAATCCAATTATTTCATACAAAAAAAACAAAACAAAAAAACGTCAATAATTTTGTCCAGTCCATTTCTGGATTTGAGTGGAATGATATTAGATTTGTCTTTTTTCCCCGCTGTTTTTTTTTGTGTTGTTCCAATGCAAACAAAAGTAATAAATTTGTAAACACCAAAGCATTTGTACTTGGAACAATTTTTGTGGAGAAGTGATGCATTTTCTGAAAGAAGTGCAGGGATGTCAACATTTATGTATATATAATGTGTGTATGTGTGTGTGAGTGTGTGTGTACGCACCACTCACTCCAAGGAACTCACAATTATGTGTTAAATGCCTGTTGTCCAATGAGCATTAATCTTTTGTCCCATTAAGGCATAGTACATATACATATAATAAACATCAATTGATTCACCAACTTCCCCTGTGTATATTAGCTAGAGCTGGTGCTTGTGATTATAGGTTACAACTAACAGAATCTTGGTTTACAGATACTTGGGTTACTGTCTGTGCCGTAACCTAAGCATCTGTAAATGTCAGAGAGCCTGAGACATGAAATTGCCCATAGGTGTGATTTTTTGTGTGGTGCCATATAATTGACCGGTGTCCCATCTAGAGTGTATCTCAGCTGTATTTCTGCCTTCCTCCCAGTGTTCCCAGGGATAGGCTCTGAATTCACAGCAACCCCGACTAGGATAAAGTAGATCATGAAGATGAATTCATGAAAGAATGGAGGGAAGCTGCTACCACTAAAAGCAATCTCCAAATCTTATACAAATAAAATGTTTTCCATTTTTGTGATATTGCAAGCTCTTATCCAGCAACTTGGTAAAACACCAAGTTTGTTCTTTGCACATTTTTAATGAGATACAGTTGCAGAGACCTCCAGTTTGCATTCTGATTGCTTTATTTTACATACTGGGTTTTTTTTCCTGCTCCAGCTTGGTCTCAACTTCACTGACAACCATTGATCACACCTGTTTCATTTTTAACCAACACCTGTTTCTTGAAAATATTATCACAACTGTTTCATGTTATTCAGAACACTTGGAAATTAACAGTAAAATGGCCTAAAAATCAACTCAGTTGCCTAACCTTTTTTTCCCCTCTAATCAATCGTAAAGTTAGGCTAAGATGTATACTTCAGGTTTACTTTGTAGGCAGCAGAAAAAAAGCAGAAGCCTGGAAAATGATTGTTGGTCCATACTATCACCTTTTACCATACAAGAGCAGCTCTGAGATAGCAAAGAATAAATACTACATTTATGAAATGCATAGCCAGTCTCTCATCCAACGGTATTGGAACAGCAAGGCCAATTATTTTGATTTTGCTGTACACTGAAGTCATTTGTGTGGGATCAAAAGATGAAAATGAGAAGAAAGATCAGAGTTTCAGCTTTTATACCCTGGTATTTGCATCTAGATATGAACAACCTAGAACATATTTTGCATCAAACCACTCAGTTTTTCAAGTGAACTAAAGTATTGGAACAGAATGTTTTCAACTAAATTATAGTCGAAACTACTTAATATTTGGTTGCATATCCCTTACTGGCATTAACGGCATCAAGCTTATGACCCATAGACTCCACCGGATTTCTTCTTTCTTCATTGGTTATGCCTTTCCAGGCTTTTACTACTGCATCATTTAGTTGTTGTGTTTGCAGGGTTTCTCCCTTCAGTCTTCTCTTCAGGAGGTCAAATGCATGTTCAGTGTTCAATTTTTCCCTCCGATGAAGTCCTTTGTTGAGGAGGCAGTGTGTTTTGAATCATTGTAATCATTTATTATCATTGCATAAAGTTCCTCCTGATCTGTTTGGAGGCATTTCTCTGTAAATTGGCAGACAATATGTTTCTGTAGACTTCTGTGTTCAGTCTGCTACTACCATCATGAGTTACATCATCAGTAAAAATGATTGCGCCTGTTCCAGAAGCAGCCATGCAAGCCCAAGCCATGACACAACCTCCACCATGCTTCATAGATCAGCTTGTATGTTTAGGATCATGAGCAGATCCCTTCTTTTCCCATACCGTTCTTGTTGTTCTGCTTGGACGACCAGTTGGATGCCTGTTGCTCAGTAAACCAGTGACTTCCTTCTTTTTCAAGACATTCCAAATTGTGATACTGGCTATGCCCGATGTTTGTGAAATACCTCTGATGGATTTCCCCTTTTTCTCAGCTTCATAACGGCATGCTTTTCTCCCATATACAGCTCTCTGGTCTTAATGTTGGTCTACTGAGAGTAGATATCCAGGGCTACTTAATGACTAAACAATCAATCTTATATGACACACCTGGATAAGAAGTAACACTTGTCGCTTGTCATGTTCCAATACTTTAACCCACTTGAAAAACTGGGTGGTTTGATACAAAATGTGTTATGTTCTATGTTGTTCAGTATATCTAGATGTAAATACCAGGGAATTAAAGCTGAAACTCTGATCTCTCTTCTCATACTCCTCTTTGATAAACAATCTCAAAAACATATTAATTATCTCTGATGTTCTGATACTTTTGGAGTGGACTGTATAAATGGTCAGTATTATATACAATACTATATAATATATATAATATTTGAGACTTTATAACAGTTGTCTATGTCTTGGGAAAACTATGAAATTGAGCAAACGTACATCGATACTTGGACTTTTCCACATTTCCAAAACATTTGTTTTAATGTGAAAACATTATTCTTTTTCACTTTTCTCAGTTTAACACTAATAGGCAGCTACTTAAAAATAACTTATAATATGTCAGTAATATCAAATATCAATAATAACAAAAAATAATGGAAATGTGATTCAGGTCAGGGCTTTGTGATGGCCACTCCAGTACTTTCACTTTGTTGTCTGTAAGCCATTTTGCTTCAACTGCACCAAACCTTTTTTCACCACAGCATGACGCTGCCACTTCCATGCTTCACAGTTGGGATGGTGATCTTTGTATTAAAAGCCTCAGACTTATCTTCCATACATAATGCTGATTATTATTGCCAAACAGTCCTGTTTTGTTTTTATCTGGCCCGAGAACACTCTTCCGGAAGACTGTTATTACCAAAGAGTTATTTTTGTGTTGGTGATCACATGTAAGCTTCAGTCTCTTTTTTTATGCCAGTCTTCTTTCTTGTGCAACAGCATTTCAAGCCATGGTGATATACCACCATCTTAATGCTGGCTGTACATACTTTGGTGCCTCATGCCCCCAACTGCTTCAGGAGTTCTTTAGTTGTTGTGTTGGAATTCAGTCGATCCTTTCAGACCAAAGTTCATTCATACCAAGAAGATAATTTATGCCACATTCCTGAACAAATCAGTGGCTGTGTGGCCCAAGATTTTTATATTGGCAAACTTTTATTGCACAGATGCTTGAAATAACTTCCCAGTTATTTGGAAATTGCTCCTAAGGAGATTTTGATTTTTTTTTTTTGAGTTCTTGATTTGCCCTGGTATCAGGGGGTAAAAAGTGGTTGGTACATGCCCACTTAACTCTTAATTATGACCATTGGCCAACCTGAAGCTTCTTGAAGTAATTAAATCAATGTCTGGAATCTTCCAGACTGTTTGAAGAAACTATCAACTTGGTGTATGTTAACTTTTGACTCACTAGGATTCTGATATAGTGAATTAAGCTGAAATAAACCTGTCTCTTTTGATTGTTTTAAAATTACTTCTGATGTGAAGTAGATAGCCTAATTAACTTGCCAAATGGAATGTATGGTAAATGCAGAAATTTTGTGCAATTCTAAAAAAAATTGAGACTGAACATCATCCTAGGTGAACGTAAATTTTTGGCCTCAACAGATATGCAATTCATACAGTGTATACACTGGAGATGTGAGGTATTTTAAGGTCATCTTGCTGGGAACTAATAATAGTTTATGAAGTGCCAAGAACCCCAGGAACTGCAATGAAATGAATTCAATGAAAGGGCATGACATTTCTAAAACTAATTAACTATATATTTAGATTTTCTGCAGGAGTGATTGTTCTTTTCATATCATTTCATTTTCAGGTTCATTTAAATTCTCAGGATAACTGATGTTGGAAAATAAAGCCAGTGAGTGGAAGTTCTAGGGCAGAAATGCCTTGTTGATGAGAGAGGTCAGAGGAAGGGAGTGTGTATATATATTACATATTATCTCGACCAGGGTCAGTATGGATTCTGAGAATTCCTAACATGCCAGAATTCAGCCACAGCAACATCTGATGTATTGCGTGGACAGAAAGCCACACACATGAAAACCTCACTAGAACAGTAATTAGCATTGTATGCAGCTTTTAATAAACAATGCACATAATACAGTATCTTAGTTCACATTATCTACATAAATACATTGGTCAGGGGTCATGCATTTGCTTTTGTGTAAAAGGGCAGAACAGCACATTTCTTTTAACAGAAAACAAAGCAGCAGTGCAAAAACAAAGCAAAAACTGATCCTGTGGCTGCGCACTTGGTTTGCATTTACTCATTATTTCGTTTTCTGTGTATCAAACAAGCCTGGTTTTGCCGAACCTCCTTCGGCCGCATAGCTCCTGTCACACAAGTGTCAATGGCGTTTCAATAATGGTAAGGCAGTCATTTAAGTAGTGCCTAAATGATATATCCATCGTATTAGAAGTTCTTGAGATACAAATGTGGGTAATGCCCATGTTTCAAAAGAGGTGTTGAGGCACTATTACATAGCTAGCTAACCAGCTAATGCATTAATGCTACAGTGCATCCAAAATGACCAAAATTTATGAGCTTCATTAAGCATCCATGCAAAACTGAACCTAACTGTTAGAGCAACACTGAGTGCAGAGTGATTCTGGATGTAACGTTTAGTTATCAGGTAAGCTGCAGGATGTAAATGCAAAAGGAGCTTTTTTAAAGCAGGCAGACAAACAAAGTCCAAATTACGTAGGCAATGGCAAAGTCCAAAAAACAGGCAATGGTCAAAATCACTAGGCAAACAGGTGTGTCAGAGGCAGAGGCTAAAGGCAGGGTCAAAGTTCAAAACAGTGATCAACAACCAGAAAGCCAAGAAAAGGCTTCGTGTACACTTGAAACACGATACAACACTTTGCTACAAACTCAGTCAACCAAGGAATTTAAATAGAGTGAGAAGTGATTAGAACTAAATACAAAACAGGTGCAAACAATCAATAACCAGGAGACCGAGAGCGGGGGAAGTGCAGAGGAGTGTTGGGAGATGCAGTGTTCAGTGGCCATGTTTGGAGGCTGCTGGGAAATGGAGTCCATGGAAACAGGGAAGGAGGTGGCAGTGCTGACGTGTCATCATGCTGTTGGTTATCATTTTATACATCATTTAGTGTTTTATATTCAAGACCTTCAGCTGTTAAGAATTATTATGCTGATGCTAATGAATAGCATGTATTTGTATTTTTACATTACCATGCTAACTGACAGTCAAATAAAAGTGACCATTAACATGTGACACAGAATGTGAATCTCCAAATTTCATTTGTGCACTTTTTACCTCATTTTGCTTGTATATCCCCTTTCACTCTTTAGTAGGATTATTTTTACAGACAGTTTTACAGACTGTCCTTGCATATTTGTCATATGCCAAGATATTGAGAAGAAAGTTAATTCATTTGGAAAGGTCTCCAAATTGATTCTGAAGCCGAATCCTTCCACAGGAATTTAACTTACAAAATCTAATGGCACTTTAGATATACCATTGGTGTTTCATTATTTTCACTTTACCTTGAAATGCCCAACTGAGCTTTTTTCCAGAGTTGTCAAAGAAAGAAAGACGATACATGGTAAATGAGCTAGTTAAGCCATAACGTGAGGCAAATTACCACACAGCCTTTCCTTTTCCTCCTATAGCTCCAGTTCTTCCTCCTGATCCAAACTGCTGTACTGCACAGAGTCTTTTAGTATGATGTCCCCAGCACAGTTAGTATTCTCTCTGAAAGCAACGTCAACAAACGTTTGATCCTCTCTGAATGCATGAATGTGCTTGCCCTCACCTTCCAGGATGACGCCGTCCGGGCTTTTGGCACACTCTTGTGGAAAAACTCTTGTGCTTTCCCTAAGTGTGATGTCATCAACGTGTTTTGCTTCATCCTCATTCTCCTCTGGGATCGATGGAGGCAAACTTTCAGCATCTGAGCTGCTAAAAACATAGCCGGGCAGGGTGAGGTGTGAGTGTACATGCATGCTGTGTGAGACGCAAGTGCTGCTGGTTTGTCTAGATGAGCGATACACTCGGTTAGTCAGCAGGGCTGGAACCTGGGATTGAACACTGCTGTTGCTGTTCGCACTGGTCAACACTGATCGATAACGATAATTAACCAGCACAACCGGACCCTTCCAGTCAAATGCTAATGTCCAACGCTGCCATGTCTTTCGTATCTCTGTCTGGACCTGAGGAAGAGTAAAGAGTTTATGTCATAGATTTGGAGCTCAAAGTCTCCTGGAAGAGATTGTGAAACCTTTGCAAAGTTTCATTATGTACTGACAGTAGTTACTTTTTGGCTGTTATTTTTTCCTACCTTGTGTTTTCAGCCCTATATTGAGTTCTATATTGATATTTTGTGCTGTCAGATAAATATGCTTGAAAAATATTAGCATTTACTGGCAACTATACATAGAGATGCTGATTTAAGAAAAGATTGAAGCTGTCTCTTAATTTTTTAATTAATTAAAATTTTTGTATTTACCAGCTTCATGAGGTAGACCCCTGGAATGCTTTTCAGTTAACAGGTGTGCCTTTAAGTTAATTAGTGGAATATCTTGCCTCAGTTGTGCTGTGTTGAGGTAGTGATGGTATACAGTAAATAGCTCTGTTCCACAACTGTAATAATCCATATTATGTCAAGAACAGCTCAGCTAAGTAAAGAGAAAGACAGACCATCATTACGTAAAGACAAGAAGGTCAGTCAGTCCAGAAAATTGCAAGAACTTTTAATGAATCTTCAAGTGCAGTTGCAAAAACCGTCAAACATTATGATGAAACTGGTTCTTGTGAGGACCATCCCAGGAAAGGAAGACCATGTTTCACCTCTGCTACAGAGGATAAATTCATTAGATTCACCAGTTTAAGAAATCGCCAATTAACAGCACATTGGTTTAGAGCCTGCATGAATGCTTCACAGAGATCAAGTAGCAGACACATCTCAACATCAACTGTTCAGAGGAGACTGAGTGAATCAGGCCTTCACGGTTGAATTGCTGAAAAGAAACTACTACTGAGACAGGCCAATAAGAAGAAGAAAATTGTTTGGGTCAAGAATCACAATAAATGGATATTAGACTAGTGGAAATCTGTACTTTGGTCTGATGAGTCCAAATTTGCGATTTTTGGTTCAAACCACCGTGTCTTGGGAGACACAGAAAATTTGAACAGATGGTCTGAGCATGTGATTTTCCCACCATGAAGCATTGAGGAGGAATGTGGCAGTGAGGCCTGTAGTTTATACACTACCAGTCAAAAGTTTGGACACACTTTCTCTTTCATAGGTTTTTTTTTTGTTTTGTTTTCTACATTGTAAAACAATACTAAATACCTCAAACTATGAAGCAACACATATACTGAATTATGAAGTAAACAAAAAAGCTTTTATTTTAGAATATTTTTGATTCTTCAAAGTAGCCACCATTGAGCTTGATGATATTGTGGGCATTATCTTAACCAGCTTCATGAAGTAGTCACCTGGAATGCTTTTCAGTGAACAGGTG